>CAUYPK010065272.1:0-18372 GCA_963574355.1 Loris lydekkerianus
TTGGCAAAAGTGCACTGATTCAAATGGCACTTATTTCGATTAAATTGAATAAATATTCACTGAGATATTACAATTTAAAGTAGACTCATAAAAACGGACAAAACTTTTGAAATGACCTAATAGAAGAGTATCAGGATCCAACTTTTCCTTCAACATGATCACTTGAGTGGCTGTGTTGAGACTAGATAGTTGTGGAACAAAAAGAGAAGCAGGGATGTGTCAATTAAGCAACTGTAAACAGTAACAATCCAAACAAAGGGTGAGGGTGGCCCAGGACAGACCAGAAGCTGCTCATCAGGACATGTTACAAGTATGAGACGGAGAAATAAAAAGAGAACATCAGGGTTTTGATGCTGTGCAACTGAAATAATGGTGCCACAACTGGGATGTGGAAGGTTATGGCAGATGGGTGGGTGGTTGGAGGAAATTCTCAGTAATCAGTTTTAATGATGTATTCAGATATTCAAGAGGTCTCATAAACATTCAAACAGATATGTCAAGCAGGCAGTTAGACATAAGGCCTGGAATTCTGATTCATCAGCAGGTACATGGCATTTAAAAACATGAGATTTAATAAGATGTGCCTTAGAGTGAGTGTAGATAATAGAAAAAGGAATCTAAGGATGGAGCCCTGGGGCAGCATATTGGGAAGAGTTTGGAGAGATGAAGGTAGACCAGAAAAAGAGGCAAGAATGAGCAACTAACAGAGACAGAGGGATCAACACCCAAGAGTGACATATGATTGCAAGTCTCAAGAGCGGGGAGCAATCCGTGTGTCAACTTCCCCCGTAAGGACCAGTAAAGATAAGACTCAGACATCACCAGCGGATTTCACACGATGAGGACATTGGTGTCTTTGGAAGTACAATCTTGCTGCAGCACAAACACAAAGCCTTGTTGGTGTGGGTTTGAGAAAAAGGAAGGGGGAAATTTGAAGGCCAAATATATAAATATTTTCAAGGATTTGGTCAATAAAATGAGAGAGAAAATGGGACCAATAAAATGAAGTCAGGTAAGAGAAAGCTTTTCCCCCTTGACCCAGAGAGTTCTTGGTTTGTTTTCCTTTATTTTGTTACTACTGTTTGTTTTATGCAATAACTGCTTGTTGTATGTTTTCATGAATCATTCAATAGAGCTGGGAAAATGGTGAAACAGGAGAGAGAAAGGAGAATGCTGGAGTGATGTTCTTGAGTAGCGTGTGAGATCTAGCCCACAGGTAGTAAGTACGTAGATCATCAGATCTTAGCTAGAACCCTGAACTATTCATATTCAGCAACAGGAGGGAAACAAGGTACAAAAACACAGACGTAAGTAGCGGAGTACTATGCTGTTGAGAGTGTATAGATAGTCTCTTCTGGATGCTATTTTTCTTTTATAAGAAAGAAAGAAAAGTCAATAATTGAACATAAAAATGAAGTTGCAATTGTTGGAGAGTAAGAAGCATAAGGAGGGAAGAAGACGTATAAAATGGTCATCTAGGGAAACAGGAGAGTGAATGGATTAAAACTATGGGGTGCTTGTTGGGCATGTAAGGGTTCACTTGAGGTCATGATTCTAAATGGGATGGTCTCCACTCTGCCTATTCTCACCTGGATCTTCCATCCCACCGCTTGTGCCTTGTATGGAGACCACTGAGATTTCAGGGAGCATCCGACACACTCTATGCTCTTTCAGAGCACTGAGCCTGTGCTCACAGAGATCCTTTCTTATCTCCACTCTCCACGCAGTCAACATCTACTCATCAAGATTCAATTTACACCTAATTTCCTCTAGGAAGTAGATTGATCACTATAATCCAGTTCAAGTGTTATCACACCTGAACAGACATTAGAATTACTCACTGCTTTCCCTTCTCTGACAGTTTCTGATTGAAGAGACCTGGCATGGACCTGAGAATCTGCATCTCTGTCAAGGTCACAAGTGACACAGATGCTGTGGGAAGTAGGATCATGTCTTGAGAACCACAATCTAATTCTTCCAAAGCTGGGGACAAATGTGAATCATATCCATATTTCCAGTACCTGGCTCTACATTTGGCTTAGGATAGAAGCTCAGGAAAGTTGGATTAAGCAGCCAAGTCATGCCCAGGGAGTTTGGGAAGAAGAGAAGAGAGATACCTGAATGGTGAGCTCCTTTCCCTCCCGATGAATCTTCACATGGTGCATCCTTCGGTTGGCGAAGTTCTCTCCATCAATGGTGAATACATGGATTTCCTCCTTGCTTAGCTGATAGCGAACCTGTAAGCTTCCTTAAAATAAACATATTAGAAATTAGAATTAAATACGTTAACCACAAAATATATAAAAATTTTAGGATTATCAGATTTTATCTTTGGTATTTCATAGGGGTTCATAGCATTCAAATTTTTAAAATATATTATATGTGTTCGTCAGAGTCCATACAGAAAATTCTGAACATAGCTGCAAAATTAACGTGTGCTGGTGTGTGTGTGGTGTTACCCCAAACTAAAATTCCAGTTAAAAAAATATGTATATATGCCTATTGCATAATTGAATTGTGGAAGTTTAATAAAATAAGGTTAAGATCTTACTCTCTCTTCAATTCCTGTCATTTTCTATGACTCTCTTTTTTTCCTAATTGTGTCTCTCTTTTAGATTTAGGGAAGGACTCAGTTTTATTATTACCTACTGTCCTATGTATAAAGCCCCTGAATAGAGTGCGGTATGGTGACTCACTTTAACACTGTATGGACCATTGGAATATTCGAATTTCATTAGGATGGTGTTTTTTTATAAAGCTCCTGAATAGAGTGCGGTATGATGACTCACTTTAACACTGTATGGACCATTGAAATATTTGAATTTCATTAGGATGGTTTTTTTATAAAGCCCCTGAATAGAGTGCGGTATGGTGACTCACTTTAACACTGTATGAACCATTAGAATATTCGAATTTCATTAGGATCGTTTTTTTTTTTTTTTTTTATAAAGCCCCTGAATAGAGTGTGGTATGGTGACTCACCTTAACACTGTATGGACCATTGGAATATTTGAATTTCATTAGGATGGTGTTTTTTATAAAACCCCTGAATAGAGTGTGGTATGGTGACTCACTTTAACACTGTATGGACCATTGGAATATTCGAATTTCATTAGGATAGTGTTTTTTCAAATAGCTGTTTGCAGGTAAGAAAGTCAATTTACTGGGTCTCAATCAGCATTTCTTACAAAATGTAACAGACTTGAAAAAGAAATATGAGAATTCCAGGAGACATGTTAGGGCTAGAAATATATCAATCGTGTGTATCTGTCTATGTATATCTATGTGTGTGTGCGCGCACATGTGTAAGACAGAGAGAAAGAGAATATTACATCACAATAATAGTGCAAAATAGTTGCTCAGGAGAGACTGTTTAAAGGACACGAAATGGAAGCTGGACTGAAGACTAAGTTCCAGGGTTCTATAGCAGTGTAGGATGATGACGGGTAACAATAATGCATCAGATAGTTTCAAAGAGCTAGAAGAACGATATTGAATGTTTCCAACACAAAGAAATTAGAAACATTTGAGATGACAGATATGTTCATTACCTTGATCTGATCACCATATACTATGTATTACACATACTGAAGCATCGCAATCCACTGTATGAATATGTAAAACTAATATTTGCTATTTAAACAAAATTAAATTTTGTTTGAAAATTAAAGTTTTAAAGCCATCCTACATGAGAAAATTGCCATAGGGACCAAGCATTTATCAAATGGCCATTTTATCTCAGGCACTGGACAGACACGTTTTCTCATGTAATCCTCTCTCCAATATCCTTGGCTGGGAGGATTGAACGGAGTAGCCCAAGTACACCTTAATTGTCATGTTTTCCCTTCTGTGGTGGTCATCTGATCTGAGGTCACTGAAATCCACATGCACCATGGCGAGAGCTCTTCCCCGGTCATGTATGGGGGTGGGGCACAATGAAATTCAGGGGCAGAGTCATAGCAGATGGCCATTAGGGATAAAAGAGCATTCACTCAAATCTGAACCAAGAAACACTAAGGTTTTCCTTAGTCCCATCCCCTCAACATTTTTCACATTAAAAAAAAAAAAAAAAAAAACAACTCTGACGTTTCTCAGCCTGCATGCAGCTAACATGCTACCAATCTCAGGAAAACAGAAGTTTCTGAGAAGCCAGCATGCCCATGACTGATCCTCAGCCTTCACCCAAGTATTTGAGTTCTTTTTTTAAAAGACTTTCTGCTTTAAAAATAAATTGCTACTCATGGATTTTCAGAACACATGAACATGAAATAAGATTGTAAATAATCTAGAAAAGATTATTTACAGACAGAATAGGGAAAAATAGCTTGGGGCTATCACATGTCTCATAACAGGGAATGCTAAATAGACATGTATCATCCAGCACAGCCAGCCAACAGGAGAAACTTTCTGCAGCTGAGCTGGTTTTGCTGGTTTGCTTTCTTTTTTTGGTTTTGACCATAACAGATTTCCAGATATTATTGCTTTTGATATTTTATCACTTGAAAATGAATCACTGCTCTCTTAGCAGCACATGTGGTACTGAGAGGATCCAGTCCAGGTGGTGGTACTGTGTCCAGACAAGGCCAAGGGGAACCCACTGCCTGTGGACAGGCCTGCCTTGTTCTGTAGTGGACTGCTGGGCAGTGTGCACTTCCAGGGTTTTTGAAACTCTAAGAATCTGGGTGTTTTGATATTTATTCAATGTGATAATTAAGTGGCAGGAGTGGGGGAAAATACCGCATTCCTTAAGACTGTTTGAACTCTCACTATCTCACTGTTCGGGTAAGTCATAATCCCACACATATGGAGGAGGGCTGGGGCCCAGCACTGGGGGTCATTAATCCCTACCCCCATCATCTACCTCAGGTGCTCAGCCACAGAGCTCAGAGGCATCTCTGCTGTCCTGCTGTGCCCTCGGGTGACCCAGCAGCTCACCATCTTGCTGGACCCTGCCATGTCTGCTTGTCTCTGCAGGACCCTGGAGACCACAACTGTCCCCTGTCCTCAGGCCCAGCTCTCCCTCCTCAGCTTGGTTCATCTGTGCTCTTCCAACTCCTCCTGAGAGTTCCCTGTCCCCTCCGGCTTCCGCAGCAGATACCACAGCGATAAACACTGCTCGATAGAGGGAGGTGCTGTCTAGGAGGGGATTGACCATGTCGGCCAGGACTGCACTGTGATTTCTCTAACACTCTGAAATCCATTTCTTCCCTATTTGGTCTCATTTTTTTTGTCTACATATATATTAAGTATTAACGTTGCTATGTTATAAAGGGCACATGCTATTTTGCACAAGCGTGTGTGGACAGAGACAAGATGTTCACAACGTGGTAATTAAAAATAAAACTGGTTTGAGCCTTTTAGGCCGTCTTTTCCAAGTCTACTTCTGAAATAAACAAACATACAATGGAATAGCCTTTGTCACCAGCAAGCTCCCTGTAGAAGTTTTAAACTGTCCTGTCACCTCTGCAGCGCTCAAGCTGCTTCTTCTTTATTGTTTTCACACAAAATCTGTGTCATTATTTGTAGAATTTATCAACAAGTATTACCAATGCTACTTTAAAAAACAGTGGAAAATATTTATTTTAAAAGAAATATTTAAGTACAAAGACAAGGAATCTTCTTCAAAGAGGAGGAGGTCACATCCCGATGAACCTCGCCGCTGTCTCCACGGAGTCACACTCCTTGGCTTAACGCACATATCTCACTAGGATTGAGTTCCTGCTCATTACTCCACTCTTACCCTGAATGTTCTTTTTCTTTACTTTTATAGATTTTACAGATGAAAAACAGAGGCGCTAGAAAGTGAATACTTCACATTGTTCTTATGAAGTGATGGAGTCAGATTCAGAAGGTAAATCCAGGCAGTTCCAAAAAAGTACAGGTTTGGCATGTACCACAATGGCCCACAGTGAGCATCTCTGTCCAAAAGGGCTTTCCATGACAACCCTTCTCATTTGCTGACCCATCCTTCATAATTTAATGTAAGCCCACTCTGGCCTCTGTGAGGTGCCCCATCATCTACTCTAACATGTACTATGCTGTCTTTTTATTTGCCTATCCCACACATAAATCAGTAAACTCCTTGTGGGTGGGACACAACTTATCCATTCTTTGATTCCCAGTGCTTGGTCCATGGTAAATGCTCAATTTGGAAGGAAGGAAAAAGAAAGAAAGAAAGAAAGAAGGAAGGAAGGAAGGAAGGAAGGAAGGAAGGAAGGAAGGAAGGAAGGAAGGAAGGAAGGAAGGAAGAAAAGAAATAGGGAAAGAAGGAAGAGATGGAGGGAGGGATGGAGAAAGGACCAAAATAATTCAGTGGGGCTTAGAGATTGTGTCTAAACAATAACATTTCTGAAACAGTGTGATTCTAGGCAGCATTTTTTTTTCATATGTTCAGGAACCAATTGCTCTTAGGTTCTGCCTCAGCATGGAGTTTACTGGCCTTGTGCTAGACACATATCTATTTGGAAAATCTCAACAGTTACTTATCGAAGATACTTCATAACTGCTGGTGGCCCCTGAAGGAGCAGTGTCTCCCTGGGTTTAGTCTCCTCCCCTCCTGGGTCTGGGGTCCTAACCTCTCAGGAAATCCATTCAGTTTGGATACCTATGAACTGCCTGGAACCTTCTGCCTCTCGCCTGTGTTTAGGATTCCATCTCTTTCCCATGCCTCTGTATTTGCCTTGTATGTGCAAAGATTTTCAAATTCAAACACTTTATTCAAAATACCTAAGGATATATGCAGTGAAGACCAGTATAGAAACATGACATTGCAGAGCTGCTGGACGTGAAATAGGAGTGGGGTCTAGAGAGAGCCTCCTGTGGTCACCACCCTGTCCTCTCCTGCCCCACTTCCACCCACAACCTCATCTGACAGATAGAATTCCTTGGTTTCCCTGGAGCACAGTGGAAAACACCTGCCCCTTCAGAGAAAAAATTCAGCCTATTTTCCGGCACAATAACTCATGGCTGCACTCCTAGCGTTTGGGTAGGCTAAGGCAGGAGGATTTCTTGAGCTTGGGAGTTACAGACCAGTTTGAGGAAGAACAAAATCTCATCTCTACTGAAAATAGAAAAATTAGCCAGGTGTTGTGGCAGACACCTGTAGTCTTGGCTACTCTGGGAGGCTGAGGCAAAAGGATCATGCGAGCCCAAGAATTTGAGGTTGTTGTGAACTATAACATCACAGTACTCTACCCAAGGTGACAGAGTATGCCTCTATCTCAAACAAACAAACAAATAAATCTCAGCCTACTAGGATTTAGTCATATCTCCCCTGGACAGCATCTGGTATCAGACATTTGGGCCCTGTGAGCCACGGTCCAGAGCACAGCCCTTCCTGGCTGGGATGCCACACTCTAAATGTCCAGAGGTCAAGCCAAACAAGTTTCTCATATTATTTGGCTAAGTGTTAAGGGGATCAATTTTGGATTCTCTGTACACATCTAGGTAGATATAACTGGTTCAGTAAAGAGCCTCCCAGGTTAAAGAGAAACTGTGCTCCCCCTGGGAGATAATTGGACCTACTTTCACAGCTGCTCCAATACTCAACAAAGACTCACCAAGGACATTGTAGTAAGACATTTTATTATTTATATCCTGCATGAAAATCAGCTATACATGGGAGGGGAAATGGTGGACCAGAAACTTGACATTGAAAATTACAAATGATATCTAGCTCGGAGTCTCGAGGTGGGAGTTAGGGTAAAGTTGTCAAAGAACATTAGCTTTTGCTTATTTTACCTTTTCCCACGTTGCTTGTGTTTCTACTTTAATCTGTTTTCCACGCTGCCATTACTATGAATATTGTAACACTGTATTTGCTCATGTGACCCTAGTGCCTGAAAATTTCTAAGACTTCCTAATTCTACGTGATAAAATTCCAACTTCTTAACCTGACAGTCAAGACCTTTTTCTTTCTTTGCCAGCTTCCTCACATACATCTTGTTCATATCTTGATCACACCTGAACACTCTGCATTCCCCACCCCCAAAAATAATGCTTGTTCTTGCTTCTGTACTTTGCACGTTTTTTATTGTTTTTTTTTTTTTGTTTGTTTTTGTTTTTGTTTTTTGTATTTTTCTTAGCTAAAAACACTCCTTTGGCTTCTTATGGGAACCTCTGCCTCATTATTTAAGACCCCACACGTGTGACTGAGTTCCCCACTTGCCCCTAAGAATAAGATCTTTCCTTTCACTATTACGCCACTGTGCTTGCTTTTAATACCAATCTTGATTTATCAAGACTCTTTGGTCTTTCTCATCCTCTTGAATTTAAGCTCCCCTAGGAGAAATGTTTGCTTATTCATCTTTATGTCTACAGAGAGCAACACAGGGCTTGCTATCTTAAATCTCTAGAAGACATTTCTTTAATAAAATAGCCACTATGGAAAATGCTATCATCACTTCACCAAAATTATAAACTAATATTTGTTCAATGTCCACTGTGCATAAGACACTAGAGAAACAAATCGTTAAAATGCTACAGTTCAAAGAGCTTATAATCTAGTTGAAGGAGACAAAAGCAACAGTTATACTTTCTGCTATGATGTGCCTACCATGTATTAGACACTTAACTAGTACTAAAGGTACTTTTCTCATGAAATCCCCAGGCTGGAAATGGAGTTTCAGAGGCAAAAAAGCTCCACAAGTAAAAATATAATATCCAAACCCAGGATTACAGAAATTAAAGTGTCTAAAGCAGTGGTTCTCAACTTTCCTAATGCCATGGCCCTTTAATACACTTTTTGTGGGTCACGACCCACAGGTTGAGAACCGCTGGTGTAAAGCATGTGCTCTTTCCACTATACCATGCTGCCTCCGAAGACAGGTGGGAGCACAGGAAGATGAGAGGATGGAGAGAGAAATGGATTCAGATGAGCGGAGGGCAAGGTAGATAATTACTTTGACGGCATAGAATGCATGTTTTGTGTCAAAAAGCAATAATCAATTACAAGGGTGGGGAAGATGGATAGGTTGACTTCTCCGTGGGCACCCCAGCTCAATCCAAGGGTATCCAGGGGAAAGCATGCAGATGTGTGATGCCTGCGGGCTCTGTCAAGACCACTGAACATGAAAAGAGTCCAGAGGTGCCCCGACAAGACGGACTAGGCCTGTGAGCTGAGAGTCAACAGGTGGGGCGGGACTGAAGCAGAGCCAAATCCTTGAAATTCCTGATAGATTAGGGAACCTAGTTTACTTCTCCTGGGGGGATAGAACTGGTTTCCCCCTCCCCTTTCCTAAAGATGCTATCAGCCATTTGTTAGCAACCCCCTACCTCTTTACCCAGCCTCTCTCTCTATCCGATCTTTCTGGGGACTCTGGAATTCTTTTGGCATTTTTGCATTTTGCATATGCACTTTTGTTAGAATCAATAAAACCCTTCTGAAGAAGCCAGAGCACTGCTGCACATCCCGGTCTGCCACTCAGCGCGGGATAATGTGCACCTTCCTCCAGGGAGCCTCAGACTCTGTGTCTTAAGCTTATATTATCATCCTTGCCCCCCAACGTTTTCCTGGTTGGCTCTCAGCCAGGTTGCAGTCCACGGCTATGACCCACACCCAGAGTAGAAGCAATCACAAAGAATTTTTTCAGAGGTTTACTGAAGGAAGGTAGAACTTAGTTGGGAGGGAAAAAAAAGAAAATACATCACGAAGCTGCAGAGATACAAGCAGAGCTCTGTGGCTGGACCCCCCCACACCTGAAGCCGTGGAACGGTAGGCGAGGGGAGCTGACAAGAACCGTAACAGGCATGTACCTTGTGAATGTCCTCTTTTTGAACAAACAGGTAAACCATGCCCCGCAGGATGAGTGGGAACTTGAACTAGAATGGTAACGGGAAGGCCTATGCATCGACACCAAGGAATTTGAACTTGTTCCTGTAAGGACAAACCCTGTAGGGAGTTTTCAGCACATGAGGAGCTAGACTGTTCTACACAGAGTGATACTGTAAGAACACTGGCCTGCATACCCTATGTGTGTGTCAGATCTAACAGGCGAGAAATGGGACACTACTGACTCTCACAGCATCAGAAGGGAGACCAATCCAGGCCTTAGAGCAGGAGTTGGTTCTCTTATTTCCTGTAGTAGAGTATCACCAATTTCTCACTTTTCCATTTCACTTTAAAAGAAGGGGCTCTCTACATGGTGAGCCCTCCCCATCTGCATCAGTTTGTATCAAACCCAGATGTACACTGCTGTCTATACTCACTTTAGTTTCTACTGCCCAGACCACCCTACGGACCAGTCCCTCTGCTGGGCTTCAACACTCACCCGGGGGCACCTTCTCCACTGGCTGCTCAGGTTACAATTGTAGGAGACTCTCTTTTTTCCACTGATTCATTTCTCTCACCAGCACCCCCACACATGTCCCAATACAAGCCATCAACAGCTCTCTGGGGCTCTACAAAAATCAATAAACCCTGTACTTCTGAGCCTCTTTCCAGCTACACTGCCACACTGCAAGGACCTGGACCACTGCCACACATCTGAGCTGTCACCTACATTCCAGACTTCTCTCCCATCCCCCAATCCCATGTAGCACAGTAGTCAAAATAAGCATTTCAACTTTCAGTCTGGAGTCACTGCTTCAAATGTTTAATGGCTCTCCAATGCACTTAAAATAAAGTACAAATTTTTTCACATGGCCTGCAAGAGTCAAAGTGATTTTTCCCTGTACCTCTCTGATCTCCTGAAGCAGTGGAACAGTCCGGGAGAGCTGTTCCACTCTTACCCTCACCACTAAGTTCCAACTATAATTGACTTACTTTATGTCTAATGTGACAGGCTCCCTCCTGCCACAGAGAATCCGTTCTCACTGTCCTCCCCACCTGGAACGCTCTTCTTACAGACCTTTGCCAGAAGGCCCCTGCTCATTCACGGCCTAGGTGAGATGTGACCCACACAGCAATGCCTTCTTCTGTATCCTCACACACACACCTGCCTTGGTACCTGTGCCAACTGCCTCCCAAACTGTCAGTCACGATGGATTAGTGCATCATGGAATTAATGTCAGACTTGGGTGATTTTTATTACTAAGAATTTCAACCCCTTGGTAATTCTAATTATGAGAATTCAATTCTCTGAATGCTACCCTCCCTTTCTACTTTGGTAATACCTGGACTTGCCCAGCACGTAGGGGGAGGATTGATCTCACCAACGACTCAATGGTCCTTAACCCCTGTGTGCTCTTTTCTCTCCTGTCCCAGGTCATGTTGCCCAGTCCACCTCTATCCTCTAACGCGTAGTCTCAAGCCTGTTGGCCTGTTCTTGCTTCATCTAATGTGGCATGTGCGGGTCAGCACCATAGCTATTGATTTACTCTACTGCTGGGTTTATCTGATAGAAGAAAACACAAAGCACACACATGCTCATAGCCACTTTCAAACCACGCCTGTCAACTTCAAGTGGGATTTTCCTGCCAATCTCAGTGTATTTCCTAAGTCAATTCAGCTCATTAAGTGGCTCAGACAACCACAATGCCTTCTTTAATTTCTTAGACCAGCAATTTGGCCTTCTCCTTCCTCACTCGCAGCTAATAACCATGTATTCTGCTTCTCTAAGAAAACTGAAGGAATTAGAAAAGAACTTCCACAAAGTCCTGCCCCCACATTTACTGACCTATTTCTGACCCAATATGCTCTTTCATTCTATGAATGTACACACTCCATCTGTGTTCTTACCTAATGCTGATGCAGGCAGTCCTTCTCTGCCTCATCTACCCAAAGGCATCATTTGCACAATTCCCCTTCTCCTTTCTAATTTGTTTTTAAATTCTACCCTCTCTAATACATCACTAACTTTTTTCTTATCTTAACAGAAAAAAATCTTCAACTTTCTTACCTTTGGCTATTGTCATATTTCTCTGTTCTCTTCTGGTTTGCAATAAATCTCCTATGGCATTATTTATACTTTCTTTCTCCAATTCCTCCCTCCTATTGATTCTTAAACTCACTCCATTCAGATTTCACCCTGGGACCCCACAAAAACTTCTACAGCCAAGGTCATCTATATGTGGACAGGTTCAGTTTCCTTCACAATCCTCATCTCATTCTCAACAGCATTCCACACAGCCATTCTCATCTCTTCCTAAAACTCTCCACTTCCAGAACATTTCTCCCTCCTGGTTTTCTTTCTACTTTATTGGTCATTCCTTCTCTTGCTTCATTTCTCTGCCTTCTAAGTGGTGGAGTGCCAGGGCTCAGTCTATGATCTTCTTTGTTCTCCATCTCATTGAGTGCTGTGGTGCCCACTCACCATCTCTTTAGCTTCCTAATAACAACATGGTTTCAGAAGCCCGAAGTTTGAAATGAAAGTATCAGCAGGTTCATGCTCCCTTTAATGGCTCCAAGGGAGAGCCGTCCTTTGTGTTTTGCTTCTGATTGTTCCTGACAACTCTTGGCATCCCCAGTGTGCGGATACACCGTTCCAATCTCTGCTCTGTCACCCCGTTGCTGGGCCTTCTTCCCTGGGTGCTCCTGTCTGTCTCTGCATCTCTGTAGCCACAACTCTTTCTCATTGAAGGGACATCAGTCATTGGATTTAGGACCCATTCTAATCCAGTATGATCTCATTTTAACTTAATTAATTATATCTGCTAAGACCTTATTTCTGAATCAGGTCACATTCTGAGTTCAGGTACATGTGAATTTTGGGACAGACAAAATTAATTACCTATTTTTATAATCAATATTATTAAAATATCATGGGTTGATCATTTTGTTTTAGGGCTATCTTAAATGCTTTTCTCAGATTTCATTCTTTAACCTTAACACATGACATACACATTATGATTTTATGCTAATTTTACATGTGGGGAAATTTAGGTCTCTCTAATAGGGTTGGACATTTAAACATCAGCCATTTCATGCAGCTTTACCCTGTAATTTGACTGTGATCTACATTTTTCTAGTGGTGAGCAGCTGTGTTTGGCATTTTTACTTAGCAATCACATCATATAAAGATAAAAAATTTAATAAAAGCCCTTTAGTTGAAGACATATGATAATCTCACTTAGACTTCACAGGGAAAACACTAAAACACAAGTTTTTGCTGTTTTGAAGCCAAATTCCATTGTCCAGGGCTTTTCCTTAAAACATTGAATGAACAATTGAATTTTAAATGCAATGAGATAAGACATTGATAAAAGAAGTTATATAAGACGGAAACAGGGCAGCACCTGTGGCTCAGTGGGTAGGACACTGGCCCAATGTACCGAGGGTGCACTGGCCACACCGCAACAAAGAAATCGCCAGGCATTGTGGTGGGCACCTGTAGTCCCAGCTACTTGGGAAGCTGAGGCAAGAGAATTACCTATGCCCAGGAGTTGAAGGTTGCTGTTGCTGTGAGCTGTGACACCACAGCACTCTACCAAAGGCAATAAAGTGAGACTCTGTCTCTACAAAAAAATAAAAAAAATAAATAAATAAAATAAGAAGACTGAAACAAATAGGTCATAGACTGGATGAATTAATGTTGTTCAAACATCCAGACCACCTAAAGTGATTGACAGATTCAAAGCAACTCCTATTAAAATGCAATGACATTTTCCAAAGAAATAGAAGAAAATAATTTTAGAATTTATATGGAACAAAAACATACCCCAGCTAGTAAAAGCAGTTTTGAGAAAGAAGAACAAAACAGGGGGCATTATACTCTCTGATTTCAAACTATATTAAAAATTATAGTAGTCAAAACAGTATGACCAAAGAACCCCATTAAAAAGTGGGCAAAAGACATCAACAGAAACTTTTCAAATGGAGATATACTAATAGTCAAAAACTCATGAAAAAAATGGTCAATGTCTCTATTCATCAGGGAAATGCAAATCAAAACCACGGTGAGATATCACCTAACTCCAATGAGAATGGCTTTTATCAAAAAGCCCCCAAACAATAGATGTCAGTGTGTATTCAGAGAGAAAGGAACTCTTTTATACTGTGGGTGGGACTTCAAAAAACTAGTGCAAACTCTATGGAAAACTGTATGAAAATACCTCAAAGAATTTAAAGCAAACCTACCATTTAATCCAGCAATCCCATGAGTGGGTATACAGCCAAAATCATTTTACAAAAATGACACCTCATTTGAATGTTTAGCTTGCACAATGAACAATTGCAAAGATGTGGAAACAACCTAGGTGCCCACCAATACAAGAATGGATTAATAAAATGTGGTCTATGCGTACCAAGGAGTACTACTCAGCCATAAAACACGCTGAGCTAGTTTCTTTTTGGATGACATGAAGAGAACTGGAAACCATTCATCTACGTGAAACATCACAAGAAGCAATAAATAAACATGTGTACTAAATACCAAATTAGAACGAATCAAGCAGCATTAAGTGAACATATGGAAGTAAATCTCTATGAAAATCAAGCTGGGGGAAGACGGGGAAGGGGAACACTCAACTTACTGGGTGCAGACTCTTTGAGTGAAGGGCACACTTATGTATACAACTGACTCAATTTTTACAAAAACAAAATGTGTAAACACAACATGTGTGCCCCCTAACATTTTGAAATTTAAAAAAGAATTCTGGTTGTCACCAATAAGTGAACAATTAATAAAAAAATGCCAGAGATATCTCCAGGTCATTTTAGAGTAAAATGCCACTTTTCTCTTGTGTAGTTGGAAGATATTTTAAAACAACGTTTTCTCAGTATATTTTCAAGGAATGTGGTTTTCCCGTGAATTCCTACAGTGACTGTAGAATAATAATAATGTGAAGTACTAAAAATATCTTTGGGGTAATTAATAAAATGTCAAAATCTAAAAAAAAAGTAAAACCCAATATGGTATTTATATAAAAACAGTCACACAGACCAATGTAACAAAACAAAGAGCCCAGAAATAAACCCACACTTTCATGATCAACTAATATTTGACAAGGGCAACAAGAACACACAATGGGACACTAATGGTCTCTTAAATAAATGGTGTTGGGAAAACTGGACATTCCCATGTCAGACAAAAATATTGGATCCTTGTCTCACATCATATACAAAAATTAACTTGAAATGCATTGAAGAGTTGAATATAAAATCTGAATCTATAAAAAAAAAAATTAGGGAAAATTCCTGACATTGATCTTTGGCAATGGTGTTTTGGATATGACACTAAAAACTCAGCAACAAAAGCAGCAATAAACAAGTGAGACTACATCAAACTATAAACCTTCTGCACAGCAAAATAAATTATCAGTAAAATTAAAAGATGACCTATAGAGTAGGAGAAAATATTTGCAAATTACATACCTAGTAAGGAGTTAATGGCCAAAATATATAAGGAACTCAAAACAATAGCAAATAAAAAATGAAATAACCTGATTAGAAAACAGGGAAAATACTTGAATAGTTATTTTTCTAGAGAAAATGTACCCATGATGAACAAGTGTATAAAATGGTGCTCAACAACACTGCCCAGCAGAGAAATGCAAATCAAAGCTGAGGTAAGATGCCACCTCACACCTGTCAGGATGGCTATTACCAACACAGACAATAAACAGCATGAGTTGGGGAGGGTTGGGGACAAGGGAACTTTTGTGCACTGTTGTTGAAATGGAAATTTGAAAAACAGTACTGAGGCTCCTCAACAAATCAAAAGTCGAACTTCCACACGATCCAGCATCCTGCCTCAGACTGTAAGGTAATAAAAGCAGAACCACAAAGAGTATCTGCAGCCACATGTTCATTTCAGCATTATTTATAGTAGCCAAGATATGGAAACAACAAAAATGTTCATTGAGAGTTGGATAGATACATAAAATGTAGGGTGTACATATGTGTGCATATACACATAATACATACACAGGTAAGTATAAACATATACATGTCTACATACGTATATACACATACATATATATACACATATACAAGTATACAAGTATATATACACATATACACACATACACACACATATGCACACATATATACAAGTATATATACACACATATATACACACCTATACACACATATATATACATATACACACATACATACACATATGCACACATATATACATATATACACATATACAAGTATATATACACACATACATATACATATGCACACACATATACATATATACACATATACAAGTACATATACATATATACACATATACAAGTATATATATACACATATATACACCAATACACACCTATGCACACATACATACACATATACAAGTATATATACACACATACATACACATATGCAAGTATATATACACATATACACACATACATACACATATGCACACATATATACATATATACAATATACAAGTATATATACACACATACATACACATATACAAGTATATATACACATATACACACATATATACACATATGCACACATATATACATACATACACATATACAAGTATATATACACACATATATACACATATACACACATACAAGTATATGTGCACACACATACACATATACACACATATATGCACATATATACATATATACACAAATATATACATATAGTAGAATATTTTTCAGACATAAAAAAAGAAATCTTTCTACTTCAAACAATGGGGATGATCTCAAAAGATATGAGGCTAAATGAAAGACACACCCTATATATTCACATTTCCTTGTGAACTATGAACAGTAGAACTTAGAAGCAGAGAGTAGAATGAAGATTGCCAGTGGCTGGGGAAATGGAGACGTGTTGGTCAAAGGGTACAAACTTCCAGCTATAAAATAAAGAAGTTTCAACAATTTTTTGTGTTGAATGTGTTAATTAATTTGATTTTTGTAATCGTGACATATATATCTATAAAATCATCCCATTATACACTTGAATGTATGCAATTTGTATTTGTCCTGTAAACTTTTAAAAATTTTCAGTGCAATGACTTTAAATTTAAAAAAATCAAACATTTTTAAGCCATTTGGGGAAAGAGACATTTTATGCTTTGCAAATTCTATGGACGATAAAGTCACTTTCTATAGTAAAGGTAAATGTTAAGGTTTTCTCCACAATTTCTATCTTGGGCAAGGTGAGGGCAGATTAGACCTGAAAAGAATCAGCTATCCTAAAGAAAATATTCTCAGCTATTTGAGAATTTCTCATGAGTCAGTAGCTGTAATGTGCTGAGCATTCCCAGATCCACTCGGCTATGATGGTTTTCTAGAGCTCAATTCATTTCTTATTCAAAAACAACCTTGAAAACTCTCAGAGGAAGTAAACAGGTACCAAATCCTCCATTCAGCAACGGGTTCTGGTTTACTTTATTCAGCCCTATTCTGAGCATCTTAATAAGCAACAATTATCTTCTTCTATTTCAGTGCTTCTGTGTATGTTTGCACAAAATATTCTGCAACCTGTCTTCCCTCAAAAAGCATTTGCATAGAGGAAGAGTCCCCTTACTGGGGGGGGAGAAGGCAGACCAATTGCTACTCCCTAATGAGACTCTGTACGCATCAGTTTTCCTACTCCCTGCTTCATTGAATGGCAGCTCTTCTTCAAAAAAAGAAAAATATATTGAATTATGAAATGAGGAGTTTCTTTAATTTTCATTTTTCTGTTCCAATGTGAAAATGAAACCAAATAGGTCCATTGGTTCAGGCCTGTCTCCTGAATCCAGTCTCTACAGCAGGTGCCAAGGCACGGGTCACAAAACTCCATGGGAGAAACTGGCTGATGTTTTAGGTGTTCAGAGATTTCATTGATGTACTAAAGATCTGCTTTTGTTTCTTCAGAGACCCAATTAGAGTTCACTTATATTTACAAACTCTCTCCTCTTATTTGTATATAATTTACGGAGTTTGAAGGCAATAGTCATTAGGACTCAATATAGTAACTCTTCCTTATTCAGAATGCAGGATGAGGGAAGTTTGTAAATTTTATGTGCACTTGTTCGGATACAATTGCTTTTCAACATAGATGCTTTTGATCATGACACTTAAAACTGTATAATACTTGGAACTAATGTCAGGCATTGTGTGTTTCTGGACAATTTTTTTTTAAAGTTTTAATGACCACAGATACTGACAGTATAGAGCAATGCATTTTTGCAGAAATCTAGGGTCATAATTTTTGGTTTGTTACCTTGTTGGCTGAAATTTCACTGGAATCAACTACCTATATACTCGAGTATAAGCCGAGTTTTTTTGGCACAAAATTTGTGCTGAAAAACCCAAACTCGGCTTATACTCGGGTCATACAGGTTATTTGATTTGGTGATTGTGATTTAGCTTGATTACCTGTTAAAATACGGTTTTCTGCACTTTATTTAAAGTTTTAAAGTTGTTCTTGCTAGTTTACAGTTTTTCTTTAGCAATAAATATTGAAAAGCATTTAACCTACTGATTCCTCAATTATTGTAATTGTTTTGGGTATATATTTTTATTTTT
>CAUYPK010065274.1:0-49251 GCA_963574355.1 Loris lydekkerianus
AGTTACAAAGTGAATGCTAAAAGAATAAAGTTATTTTCAACTTAGCCCCAAAGGTATAAAAAACAAATAGATGAATCAGTAGTTTCTAAACACAATAAAAAGCTAAAGTGATATGAATGGGGTCAATACTTTCTAGTGTTAATGTTTTAAAATTATCTTATGAAAGTAGTACATATTATGTAATATTTGTGAAAAGGCAGAAAAACACAAAGAAGAAAATTAAAATTAATGAAACGAATATTCAGAAACCTTCTATTAATACTTGATGTTTTGCTTAGTATATCATATAAAAATAATTTTGCTATTTTTCAAATAATGTGTGTATGGCAGAGAAAGTTAGTGCTCACCCATGCTCCATGTTACCCCTCCATGTCTTAGGACCTCTTACATGAGGGTGTGGCATGGGTCTTGCATCTCTCTCTGGCTGATGGACTGGGTGACAAAGGACACCTAACTTGCACATTCTGACCAAGTCTCCTACGAGTTGTTCAGAGACTGCTTCTCCCTTCTCAACTACAACTTTGGAGATTGTGTGTGCCAGTGAGTTTAGATCCAAGGTGATGGAGTGCTCACTGATATAAATCAGACTTTATGTGCATGATTACACCAAGATTTCACTTCTGTTTATGACACTAACATAGTCAATCCTATTCCAACATAAATAATAAGAATTACTACACTACATACCTGGATTTTTGTCACTCAGTATTACATATTCATGTGTATATTTGATATATGTATATTTCATATATTATATATGGTATATCCTATGTTAATAAAAATACTTAAAACAGAAAAAAAAAAGAGTAATCTACTTTTTGCAGAATCTTTTTTTGAGGACAAAAATGAGTGTTCATTACTGCTTCTTATAGAGGAACAGCTCAGTGATCTTACCAGGCTCAAATGACAATACCAAGGCTGCACATATTATGTCCTGAGCTCTGACCTTTATTGCCTCCTTGCTTCATGTTTACTATATGTATACTATGAATTACTAAGGCCTTTTCTAGGATGATGTCTGCTTAGCAGTATGTTATTCAACATGTTTATTTTATTTGGCAGTTTCATTTCTTTTATTTCAATCTCAGTTTTCCAGAACTTGTTGAGGATTTTGCTTTGATTTAATACATTTTTAGACCTTAAATATGTTATTGCTGGTAGGGAGGTATTATTGGTTTAGAATTTAATAATAACTATTAACATTGATTAAATAATTATTACCTGCCTGCCAGGAACATAATGGGATTTTTATATAGATCATCTCATTGAATTACTCTCATTTTACTCCCAAGGAAGAGGAGGCGATGGAAGGTTCCATGAATTTCTCAAGATCAGTAGCTTTCCAGTGAGGGGAGAATTTGGACTCAGGCTGATCCTAAAGTCTAATTGTCACCACTCGGCAGTGCTGCCAAGGAAATCATTTGCATAAATTGAGATAATACGAAAATTTGCTTTTGGCTCCTTACTTACAAACCAGTATTTTTTTTAATTCACCAATAAAAAGTATTTGAAATATTTTCTGTATGGTAATAGTAATATTCTGATCAACTCTGGCATATCTTCTGGGGAAGCTCTCAGAGGGGGGCTTAGGACTCAAGGGAGCATTAAAATATTATACTGGAGAAGTACATTTTAGGTAGTAGCACTTTTTTATAAAAAGAATTACTTTTTCCTTGGATCCAGGTCAACTTTCCTCTTGGCTATGTCATGCAAGATATTTAGTTCTTGGAGATGAATTTGTCTCTCCCAGGCATGCACTGCATGGCTTCAGATTTCTATTGATTTCATGGGGGAAGATGAAGCTGCCTCAGATAACAAACTTTTCATTTTCCATAGCTGGTAATGAATTAAAAAAACTCACATCCTTTTCTTTTCGGTGTCTAGAAAGACTGGGGAGAGAGGAGATGGAATATATTAAGTTATACTTTGGCAGGGTTTAGCTTCTGAGTTCTTTAGGCCTTGCCTGGGAAATGTGCTGCATCAGAAATCTGCCCAGTAGAAGAAGAAATTAATCTTGACATTAGTAACACTTTGCATTTGAAAATTCTCTGTCAAAAAATATCAGCTTCCAAGAGTTCTGGCTCCTTTCTTTCCTGTTCTTCCTATTTTCTAGAGACAGGCTCTTGCTCTGTCATTCAGACTACAGTGCAGTGGCTCCATCATAGCTCACTATAACCTCCAAATCCTAAGCTCAAGCAATTCTATTGCCTTAGCCTTCCAAGTAACTAGGACTACAGGCACATAACTCCATGACCTGTAAATTTCTAAAAAATTGTAGAGATAGTGATCTTGCTCTATTGCCTTAAGTCCTGGCCTCAAGCAATCCTATCACCTCTGCCTCCCAAAATGCTGGGATTATAGGCATGAGCCACCATGCCCAGCATAGCTACTTTCTTAATTGCCTTTGCAACATAAAAAATATTCTCTCCCCTCTTCTAATGGGAAGTAATCTACAATTTATCTTTCTCCCTGACTGTGTGCAAATGCCACGGCCTTTAATAGTTTTTTGGATGAGCATGAGAGCTATAAAAACAAATCCTTCATGATCTTATAAACTTAATTCATTTCCTCTAGGAATGTGCTGAGGTATCCATAGTGCCTGCCATGTCAGATGGTAAAAGTGGTGTGATGATGACTGCATTGGATGGTGAATGGAGGATTCTTGACGCCAGGTATTGGCCAGCCAACAGGGCACAGGCTTGTCCCATGGCAGCAGAAAGTTGCTCTGCAGGGCAATAGCAAGGCTAAAAAATGTCCTGATGCAAACAAAAGCCAGTTTTGACTGCACTCCAGCTCTGCCTGGCTTGTCAAGGCCAGGAGACAGAACATTCCCTCACTGCTGACACGGCAGAGCAGAGCAGAGCAGAACACTCACAAAGGGCTCCCTGTGGGCTCTGCAGTGGACCTCCCACAACTGTAGCTAATAATACAGAGGGAGATTAGTGCCCATTAGAAACCAAGCAAAAAACTTAAGGAATGATATTTGAACACACTTATGCATCTAGATCTTGATCTTCTTTTATTCAGTTTCATGGTAATGCAAATATAACAGCTTCAGATATTTTTAGTCCTGTGCAGTGTGGGCTAAAATAGATTCTGAATCTAATTTAGCTATCAATCCAATTAGCAGAAAGTTTGCTAAATAAATTATGTATTGTGAGGGCAGAAGTGGGGGATGCCCACAGCTACACTGATGAGAAAGGACGTCATGGATGCCCTTTCCAGAAAGTGAATCCATACCCTCTTCCTATCCTTTGGCCTCCGTGACTTTACACAGATGGAAGTCTCATCATAGCAACAACCAAAGAGGTACAGTGTGTTCTGACAGACTATTTCTTATGAGTTATTATCTTCATATTTTTAAGTTGGAAATGCCTCTCTGCTAGAGTAACAAAAAAATATTATGTATTTATGTTCTGATATCCAAAAGGAAGCCCTTTGGAGTTATAAGATAAAAGGCTAAATACTTACAGACTGTCATGAGTATTCAGTTAGAGCTGTTGAATTTTTCAATAGATTTCCTTTATTACCTTTACATGACGACTTTACATTCATTCTGAAAAAATAAAAAGAAAAGAAAGAAAAAGACAAGACTCCAGATGTTTGAATTACTATCATTTGTACTGAAACTATTGGTGTGATTGCCTTTGCTATGAGTAATAGTAGGTAAGAAAGGTTAACTTCAATAAACCTTCCCTTTTCCTTGGGAAAAATGATATTTGGATCATCACATGCTAACTGGTTACTTGAAATCCATACTGGAAGCCAGTTAAATAGAAATAATTTCCAAAGATTAAATCTTCCACAAATGATGTTTCTTTTTCTCTGGAAAATGAGATTACTTTGAATAGCCAAAAGAGGTGGTTCTTTGTTCCTTTCCCCACTCTGCCTGGGTTTATGTTCAGGTTGAGAACCCATATTATTCCACAGAGGGCGATGAAGAAAACAACACAGAGAAATGTTAGAGCAGAGAGATACCCCACAGTGAAGTGTGAGCAGGAAAACATTGGTCTTGCCCTCCCTGTTCTCTCTGCCCTGTCTTCTAACACTCTCCTAACTCCGGGCTCACTGGTGGAAGACACCCTCTCTTTGCTGTTTAAATTTTTCCTTCTGCCACACAAAAAGTCTTCTGTCTTCACAGTTCATATATGACATCGCAAAAACAACCATTTCTAAGTTCTCAGCATTCTGAAAGAAAACTTTCCGATCTTTTAATTCTCTAAGAAAAAGTTTGTGATAATTTTACAAGTTTTGGAACTCACTAAATATTGCTAAATATTGGAAAATCACTTCTAGAATGTATATAAACTCTTTGAGAGAAGTCTCATGACCACAGCCTTTGGTACACATTACTTAATACTCTTTGCCTTAGTCATGTCAGGGATAAAGATATTGATGTCAGATTGGGAAATACTGCACAGATGTAATAGAGACCAATGTGCTTTCTCTAGAAGTCTTCTATTTCTACACTAGAGATCATAACTTAGTGTCTAGTTAAAAAGCTGAAAAAGCACAAGGGAAATAAACCTCACAAACTTTTCAGAGAACAATTCTTTAGAAAATCCTACAAGACTAGCTACTACTCAATGTGGTTTCATCAAAAGATCTGATCTCTGGCACTGTACCTTTCAGACCACGACCTCAGCTGGCTAGGTACTTGGCAGCTATAGTTTTGTGTTGCCAAAGGTAAGAGTTTGCCATTGCTAGTAATTATAAATTACAAAAAATCAGTCAAATGGCAGTGATTATGAAAAATGACTCATGAACCAGTTTTTATAAAGTTGTCCCAGGAAATATGGGAATATTTTTCTTAAAGAATAAAGATTAATCCTGAATGTATGTCACTAAGAAAGTCAGAGTTAGAATATAATTAAGTATAAATGATTCAGATAAGCAGCAAATGATATGCACTCCTGACATCTTCCTAGCATGGGGCTTGTAGTTGATCCTCTCCAACTGGTGCAGGAGGGAAAACTAGAAGCATTTTAAATCATTGGTTTTTTTTTTTCCCTTACAAAGGTCTTAGATTAATATGCTGAGAATTAACAGCTTTAAAAAAGAATGGCATAGCAACTTTTAGAAAAACGTTCAAATACAGTTATGATTAAACATATTTTGTGAAAACAGTATTTAGCATTTAAGTTTAAATGAATTTTTGTTTTAAAATTTTCAACATTTTAAGTTTATTAAAGTTTGTTAACATTTTATCATTTTAATATTTTTCTGATATCTAATTAGATTTTAATCTTTTCTTAACAACTTTACATTGACCCCTAGTAAGTGTCAAGTTAATTTGAGATACAAACAATTAATCCATTCAAATATTCTCTTCTAAACATCTTTACTTCCTTTCCACTGATTTGAGCAGTTTTATTATATTGTTGAAAACTTTCTGCAAACTACTACCCATCTTTCTGTTTTTGAATTTCTTGTTAAAGAACAAAATGTCAGAATTTTATGTTTGATAGAATTCTTGGCTAATTCTGATTTATATCAGATGCTCTTTTAATTAAATTTAAATTTTTAATTGAATAAAAATCCAATTTATTTTACTTGCAAGTGAAATCTAATAAATTTAAATTTTCTGAATTTAAAAATTTAAATTAGTTGAATTTAAAAAATCACTTGTTAAACATGTAAATTAAGGCTGATATAATTAGCCTTTTGAAAAACTGGTGAAATAAACTAAATGTGCTTAAATTTGGGGGAAAAAATTATTACAACACACTCAAAAAAAAATCAAAAGTCAGATACTGAAAACCAAAATTTGAGGGGAAAAAGTGATTCATATCAACATTTTCAGTGAATTTATGATTTGCTCCCATTTTAACACATATTATTAGAGTTATTTTATCAGGTAGCCAATCAAACTTAATTTAGTCAGTATACAAAAGAATATATTTGACTATGTGTAGTAAAAAAATCAAATATGTTTATTGAAACTGCTAAAAAGTGATAGTTTGAAAATGTTGGTTATTTTCCAAATTGATAATTTTGGGAAGAGATTTTTAGTGAATTGGTCTGCCTTTCACTGCAGGCTGCTTCAGTTAAAAATAAGCAGGAGACCATCAGTAATAACAGCAACGCTGAGTCTATGTGGGTGGTGTGCTAGCCCTGTGTTGGGCACTCCACAGTAGTTGTCTTCATTTAATGCAAACAACTTTTTGAATTAGAGATTATTGTCAGTTTACAGAGGAGAGATCTGAAGTTCAAAACAGTTAATAAAAAGAAGCAGAGTTACTGCTTGTCTCAAAGGCCAGGCTGCCTAGTAGAGTTCCTAAACTTGAAATGCAAGATGAAAAGTCCCCTGCTGGCTAGATCAATATAGACTGAGATGAGGAAAGAGGCTTGCTTCTGCTTCATTGCCTAAATGGAAAGAGCTCAGCATGTCTGTACATTGCAGCATCTGGGCAAACAGTAAGTGGGCTGGAATTGTTTCCCATCACTTCCTCAGCAAGTAGGAGCTGAGTAGAGGTGGCACAGGTGATGGGTTTGCTCCAGGTATCCCTCCCACAGGAGGGTGAAACAAGGTCATTTACTGGCAGTGGATGCAGCACCCCCTTCAGCAGTGTGAGCAGCCCACTGGTCTCTGACTGTTCAGCACAGTTCTCCATTCTTTCCCTGTAAGTCCATTAGGGCTCTGTAGATAGGCCCAATTTATATGGATATGTTTAAGGAGAGCAGCCTAGAACTGTTTGCTCTCAGGAACAATGTCAGTCAACACTGCATGCCTGGGAGGAAGGTGAGAGGGTCTCTTGTCTCCTAACTTTAAATCATAGAACCCAAAGGCATATGCTCAAGTCTAGTTCAAGGCACCCAGCTGTCAGGGGCCATCAGAGCAAGGGCATGTGGAATGGTGTTGACTGGCTTCTGGCAAGCTTGTGTTTGAATAGATTGGGATGACATGTTTATGAGCTGCTATGTTATATGAACCTTAGCTCTTTATTAATACTGGCTAGCAAGTACCCCTCCTCTTCCCTTTCCTGTCACTGTCTGTAACTGTCATGACTAGCCTGGAGTGATTATCTTAAATTTTCATACTCCAGTGATAGGTCTGGGTATAACCAGAGATTGTTACATATTCTATCATTCTTGTCACACACACACTCCTTCTGTTTTCCACCTGCAGCCTCAGGAAGAACAAGACTTGAGAAGGAAGGGAAGGGAAATTGGGTAGCTTTCGTTTCCCTTTTTTGGGAGATGATTTGATACCATAGCTACCAGATTATTTTTCTTTTCCATTCCTTCATCTTATACCCTTCTCAGATTGAATGTGTTTAGTGAGATGGCAAATTTTATTTATATATATTTATTTTCTCAGGTTTACAGTTTAGTGGTTTTTAGCATGCTTACAAAGTTGTACAACTAGCAATTGTTTTCTAATAACAGGATATTATCACAATCTCTTCTTATTTCTCTTTTCAGGTAACTGTGTCTCATTTCTTGCCTTGCAACCACTATCTGTAGTAGCCAATGAATGGGATGTAAGAGGAAGGTGCCTTCCACGCACAAGAACAAGAAACGAGGAGAAGGCGGCGTATCCTGAAATGTTCATAGAAGCTTCCCTTTTCTGTCAACCTGCGAGAATGATAGGAGGCTATGAGGAAGAGAACCTTTAAATGATTGTGGACTGTTTTTATTTTTCTCAAAACCCCTTAGGTAAACAAAGGAAATCAATATAAACAATGGAGATCTCTGATCCATTTAGGAAATGGAAAACAATACCCAAGAGTAAGCGCTGGACAGATCCAAACTTATAAGGAAGTGGTGGAAAATTCCATCACCTTTGAATATTCATTCCCTTTTGAGAACACTGCAGTGGAAGATCTGCTGCTAACATTTAGTCAGAGGGGCACTTAATTGGAATGATTTAATCAATTGAACAATTCAGTTAAATGTTTACCCCCATGTCCAAGTTTTCACAGATATTTTATTATGTATAGGATCTGTTAGGTAATTGCCCCAGAAAAGCCCCTTCCCCAGAAAGCCCCTTCCTGCTTTCAACAGACCAAGACTAGCTGTCTCACTCTTAAAGTTACAGCTTCTTTCCAAGCACAGGGAGTTGCCTACTAGACATCTCCTTATCTCCTAGTTGCAAAACTTACCTCATCTCCCTGTCCCAATTACCCGCTGAGAATTTCAAACTTATGGCCTGCCCCTAAGGGCTCTTCCTGCCAGAGCTGTAACTCCTTATTGGCTATTCTCACCATTCTGAGACTTCCTCTAACTGAACCTATATAAAGGTGCACTTTTCTTTTGCGCTCTCTCTCTCTCTCTCTCTCTCTCTCTCTTTCTCTCTTTCTCTTTTCTCTTTTCCTTGGTGCTACTCTGCAGCATCCCTTGCCAATAAAGACCTTTCATACAAGCCTTAGTAGTCTGTGAGATCTCTGCCAGTCAAGCGCCGCCCTTTCAGGATCACCTGGAAAAGAGATTTTCTGAGGCAAGAATGAAAAAGGTTGATTAGAACTCCTTATCAATAGTTTGGTAGCTCTGGGGCATTGGGCTTAGCTATTAGGCTGTTCTGGATAAAGTCCCTAGAAGTTAATAGGAATTAAAATAGAAAAGTCAGATTCTATAATGATCTGGAACAGGTTTATATCCCCAATTAAGACCACAGGGTTTTTTTATGAGATGACAGAGTTGAGCATATGGCTCTTAACTCTGCAGATTAGGAGCATACTAGAATTTTTTTTTGGTTACTTTCAGAGCCCCCTTTTTTTTTTTTGATGGGTCATATATGACTTTATATAAACTTTTTATAAAATTTCACTGTTGCTTTGACACCCACCCATCTTTGTTGAGACTGGGTTTCACTACAGTACATAGTTCTACAATACCAACTGCTTAAATAAGATAGAATTTTATTCCTGTAATGTAAAGTACAGAGATGGGCCAGGTGGGGTTGAGATGGCAGCACTGAGCCATCATAGGGTACCTAGGGGCCAGCCTTGTCCCTGCTTGTCAGGCAGCTTTCAACATTTGTGTGCCCTTGTCCACATGGAATGGCCATCATTCAGCCATCTTTCAGGCAGTAGAAAGGAGGAGGAGATGAACAGTGATCACAGGTGTGCCCTGGCTCAATCATAAGGAGTATGGAAGAAGCTGCCAGAGAAAATTTCCACTTACATCTCATTGGCTAGAACGTGACCACATCTAACAGCAAGGAAAGCTGGGAAAGGCAGATTTGACTTCTAAACCCATTTGTTCAGCTAAAAAAATGGAGGTCCAATTACTATGACATAAAGGGAGAACAAATATTGGGAAACAAACTATGGTATTTACAATACAACATTGAGAAATAAAGTTTTATTCTATATTTTGTAAAGAAATTCTTCCTTTTAGTTATATTTACCTGTTTTAAGCTTCAGAGTTGCCTGTAAGTACTGATATAATTGGCTTAATATTCATTAAGAAGCAGCTAAAAGATGCCTGAGAAATCTGGCTGTGAAAGGGGGATCTGTAGAGGGGTGCACTTAATGGAGTTAACTTAAGTTCATGAGGTTTCCTTGTAACATTACATTATTATTTCAAATGGTTGTGCTATTCATTCCTTGTGTACTCTTTCTGTGATTGTGGACTTTAGTTATTTAACTTGCAATAAATTATCAAATGTAACTACTCAGCAAATTATCTTTTCAGACTGATTTCTAACCTTCTTTGTCTGTGTTTACACGCCAGCATCTCCATCACTAAGAACACATTGGATGGCCTCCTCCCCACCTTCTGAAGCATGAATGTTTCTTCTTTAACAAATGCAGAATGGAGTGAGCCAAACTTGCCTCAGTGGATACTTGGGATAATCAAAGCTCATCAGTGGTTTTGACAAATTACAGATAATCAAAAGGAGATATCCTCTCCAGCCAAAGAGATGGAAACAGATAAAAGCCATTTAAAATGTGGGAAAATAATAATAAGAGATAGTGAAGCATTATTAATATTGAAAGGAAGTTTTACTTCAGATTGCCTCTTAAAGTAGGCTGCCAGGTTAAAAAGAATATAAATATAAGTATATGACATATGAACATATACTTATATACTATTAGTATTATTATATAAACATGTTTATATACTAGCAACAGGTAATAGTATATAAATATATGCATATATGGTCTATTAAAACTCTATAAACATTTGCTATTTTAGTAGCAAAATTAATCTTAATTATCCATCCATGTTTTTTTATGTTGTGGTAGAAGTTACTGAGATGCAGGACAGTGACCTGCATAAAATTAGTTATAAACTTCTTGGGAAAATAATTTCAATTTTTGCCATTATTGTATAATAGTCACCTATAGACTCAAAAGACTTTGTAAGATTCTAACAAAGAAATTCAAATATTAGAAATAATGTAAATTATTGATTAATGAAATAATTATTTATTTAAATATTAGAAAAAATATTTTAAACTCTCTAAAATGAGGGGAATCCCCTCATAAAGATGATATGGTTCAGAGGGTAAAATTGCCATTCAAATATCATATTGTCCTATTGCTGCAACTAAAAGCTAGTCAATATTTAGGTATGTATATTTGAATACTTAAATATAAATTTAAAAAGAACCCAAACAGGACGGTGCCTGTGTCTCAGTGAGTAGGGCACCAGCCTCATATACTAAAGGTGGTGGGTTCAAACCCGGCCCGGGCCAAATGCAACAAAAAAATAGCCAGGCATTGTGGTGGGTGCCTCTAGTCCCAGCTGCTTGGGAGGCAGAGGCAAGAGAATCACCTAAGCCCAAGAGCTGGAGGTTGCTGTGAGCTGTGATGCCACAGCACTCTACCAAGGGTGACAAAGTAAGACTCTGTCTCAAAAAAAAAAAAAAAAAACCCAAACAACTTAAGCTTGAAAATACAGAAACATCTATTAAAACTCTGGGGCTTATTGTTTATTTGCTGCCTCTGTTCAACAAGCGCAAATGCAGGTAGTAACAGAATAGACAGGATATCTATTTTTCAAATAGATCAGTTTTCAAAATTGTTTATTTCCTAAACTTCCAATTTTTCATAGTTTGGTGGGCAAGAGCTAAAATTCTTTTACTGAAATCTAATGAGAAAACCACCAATCTGGCCATCAGGGCTGAGGCCAAGACATTGATAAACTACCAATTATATGTTGTATAGTTCTGCTTATTTCTGCATTAGCATCTTCTTTTCAATATATTCTTCCAAAAGAGAGTTTTAAAATATTTCATGTGTCTCTATTGGTTAAGAAGCATTTTTTTTCCCTTGCTTTGATCAAATAATAAATAACGCAGTCACTATGATCTACTTAAAAACAAGTCCATAGAAAATCTAACGACGAAGCTAAAAATAATTGCTGACCTTCATCATTTCTGCATCTCCACAGAATGACCTTCTGCCAGAAGCATCAATAGCGCATCAATCCAATCTCCTGTCATTGTTGTGTATCGTGTGCTAAGCAAAGAGCAGATGTGACTCAGGCCTGTGCACTAATGACATGGCTCCTGGTTCTTCAAAGGACACCTCTGTCAATTTTGCTGCTGTGGATATCTGTCTTTGCTTAAAATTCCAAATTAAAATTGAAGGCTTTCTAAGAAAAGGTATTATTATTATAAAGTGATTTAAGAAATAACAGCCCTTAAAATATATTGCTACATTCTTTACAAATTTTGTTGGGATAGGAAAATAAAGCAAACAAACAAATAAACAGGAACAGAAAGGATTCTGCAGGATTTTTAGTTGTTTTATTAATTTCCTCTCTCTCTCTCTCCTTTATCTATCTCTCCCTCCTTCAGTCCATCTCTTCTTCTTTCCTTTCCCTCCCTCATCCCTTTCTGCTTTCCTTTTCTTTCTCCAACACTGGTTACTGAAAATCCATTAGTTAATGATTTTGAAATGTCAAGACATGCTCTGGCAACCTCTCAAATGCTTGAAAGGATTAATGTGAAGGAACAGGCTGGCAGCTTGCTGAATTCATTTAAAAGACAACAAATATTATAGAATGAAAAAGGAATGTTAACTGGCTTTTTAAAGTAAAATTTCTTAACTGAACACTGATATCAATTGAACTGATTCTTCAATTCAGAAGAACCAACTTCATGCCATTTAGTCTAGAGAAATGTTGACTTACTATTTTTTGCAATAATGGTGTACACAGCTAATTTCATGTCTTGATGCCTTCTTCATAGAATCATCATGAAAATTCACACATAATTCAAATTTAATCCCTCCATTACACACAGATAATACCATTGTAATAAAATAAAATCTGTTACTTAAAAATTAAAAACAATTTTAATTGACATAAATTGTATATGTTGATCACGTACAACACAATATTTTGAAATACATATACACTTTGTGTGGCTAAATTGAGCTAATTAACATCCGTATCACCTCACTTACTTCTGACCAACATTTTCTGAATTATTCTCCTCCCAGTCCTCTGGTAACCTTAATTCTACTCTGTTGATCTGCAAATTAAATGCTTTTAGATTCCACATGTAAGTGAGAACCTGTAGTATTTGGTTTTCTGTGCCTGACTTATTTCACTTAAGTCTGACAATTAAGTTCTTGAACTTACTGCAGTGCACTTACGCAGACAGCACTGTACAAATAGCTCAGTAAGGTTTCATAACCTTGGTATATGCCAGCGTCTGACAGCTGTGCTCCTGTCCTTGTGTGGCAGTGTCTTGCTGAGCGTTATTCATTATTGTTGTTGCATGTTGTTGTGTACCATCATGAGAACGTTGGAGCTTGAATTAGAGCAATGAACAAACATTAAATTTCTTGTTCAACTTGAGAAGAGTGGAAGTGAAATCTGGGACATGTTAGTCCAAATTTATGGGGATGATGCCATGAAGAAAATGGCAGTTTACAAATGGAGTAAACATTTTTCTGAAGGGAGAGAAAGCTTCACTAATGAAGAGAGCTCATGGAGGCCAGTAACACGTGGAACTAATGAAAACATTGCAAAAATTTGTCAAATTGTGCATCAAAGTTGTCAGCTGACTGTGAGAAGCATAGCAGATCAGTGATAGAGAAATAGTTAGGAAACTCTTAACTGAAAATCTTATCATGAGAAAGGCATGTGCTAAAATGGTCCCAAAGGAACTCACAGCTGAACAAAAGCAAAAAGAGTTGAAGTTTGTCAAAACCTTTTGGAGAGGCAAGATGATTTTTTGGGCCATGTTATCACAGGTGACAAAATGTGAGTGTACCAATACAACCCTGAAACAAAGCATCAAATTGCACATTGGAAGTCAGCCAATTCTCCATGATCATAAAATTCCATCAGTCCAAATCAAGAGTCGAAACCATGTTGCTAACCTTTCTTGATATCGAAAGGATTACTCATTATGCATTTGCATTTTTCACCAACAATTTATGGTTCTTGAATCATGACAATGCAGCTCACACAGTGCTTTTTGTGCAGGAGGTTTTAGCTAGTAAACAAGTAACAGTGTTGGAACACCCTCCCTACTAACCTGAAAAATGACTTTTTTCTTTACCTGAAGATAAAGGAAATATTGAAAGGAAGACATTTTGATGACAATCAGGACATGAAGGGTAATACAACAATAGTTTTGATGGGCATTCCAGAAAAATAGCTCCAAAATTGTTCTGAAGGGTGGACGAGGTGCTGGCATTGGTACATAGTTTCCCAAAAGGAGTACTATGAAGGTGACCTTAGTGATTTTCAGCAATGACATATATAGCACTTTTTCTAGGATGGGTTCATGAATTTAATTGTCAGACCTTTGTATCATCCTCCAAGTTTATCCCTGTTGTGGAAAATGACAGAATTTTCTTCTTTTTTAGGGTCAAATAATATTCCATTGTGTATATATGCCACATTTTTCTTTTATCTATTCATCCAAGTGATGGATACTTAGTTTGATTTCAGGTTAGGTTACTGGGAATAAAGCTGCAATGAACATTGAGAGCAGATATCTCTTTGACATTCTGATTTCATTTTCTTCGGACATACACCCAGAAGTAGGATTTCTGGATTATATGGTAATTTTATTTAAATTTTTTGAGAAGTCTCTATATTGTTTTTCATAATGACTATACTAATTTCTATTTCCACCACCAGGGTGAAAGGATTCCCTTTTCTAGCTTAGCTAGCTTATCTAGCTTATCTGTCATTTTTTTGGTAATAGCTGTTCTAACAGGTGGGAAGTGGTATCTCATCATTTCTCTGGTGATTAGTGATGCTGAGCATTATTCATATACCTATAGAACATTTGTATGACTTCTTTTAAGAAATGTCTATTTAGCTCTTTTGCTGATCTTTTACTTGGGTTATTTTTTTTCTTGCTATTGAATTATTTGAATTCTTTAGATATTTTAGATATTAAGCCTTTTCCAGATATATAGCTCTCAAATATTTTCTCCTGTTCCATAGGTTGTCTTTTTACTCTGTTGACTGCTTCCTGAGCTATGTCTGTTATATGTGGATTAAAATTACAGTAATGAAATTAAATCTCTATTATTTTTTTTATTATTATTACTATTTTGAAATATAGTCTCACTCTGTCACCCAGGCTAGAGTACAGAGGCATCATCATAGCTCACTGCAACTTCAAATTCCTGGGCTGAAGTGAGCTTCCCGCCTCAGCCTCTTGAGTAGCTTAGGACTACAGTTATGTACCATCAGGCTCAGTTAATATTTTTTTTTTATTTTTGTTAGAGACACGGTCTCGCCAATGCCCAGACTGTTCTCCAACTCCTGACCTCAAGTGATCCTCCCATCATAGCCTCCCAAAGTGCTAGGATTACAGGGCAAGCCAGTGCTCCTGGCCCCTAATCTTTATTATTAAGCAGATTTTGTGGGAGTGTGTTTTGTCATAAGCATTTTATACCCAGAGCCTTTCTGGCCACTGTGGGCAAAGTTCTTTAAGCTGCAGGATGCTTCTGCCATAGAATCCCCAGATTTCTGATCTCACTGGTGAGGCTCTTCGGGTACTTTTCACATGGTAATCAGTAACTGGTTGCTTTACTTACTTTGCACACAAAAACATAAGAACTGTAAAATTCTTGGTGGATAGGTTTAATTAATGATCTCCTATTCTAACAGCTGTTTATTATTTTTATTATTTATTAATAGGGTTATGAAGTACCATAGATATTGAGAGTCTCTCTCTTTTTCCCTGGAGCCTAAATTATTGCCTGCTGGAGAATAATCAAATTGTACTGATGATCTCAGTCTCAGGGATGTTTCTCCAGAGCTAACTTGCATCCTTCTCCATCTGTGCCTAACCCAAGGGAGAAAACACAGCCCAGGGTGTCTGAGGGTGAAGTTGCTTCATGGAATTTGCCCTCATTGATCAGCATGAGATTCCTTTGCCTTTGCTGTCATTTCCTGCTCAGATAAATCTTTCATTGCTGTGGTGGTTTTAAAGACTAATTTTTATTTTATTTTTTTCCTTTAAAACACAATAAATAGGGCTGGGTGCAGTGGCTTATGCCTATAACCCTTGCACTCTGGGAAGCTGAGGTGAGTGAATTACCTGATTTCAGGAGTTTAAGATCAGCCTGAGCAAGAGTGAGACCCCATCTCTGTCTCTACTAAAAATAGGAAAAAACAAACAAACTAGCTGGAGGGTTGTGACAGGTGCCTGTAGTCCCAGGTACTAGAGAGGAGGAAGCAAGAAAATCATTTAAGCCCAAGAGTTTGAGGTTGCTGTGAGCTGTGATGCCACGACACTCTACACAGGGCGAAAGAGTGAGACTCTATCTCAAAAAAACAAACAAACAAAATAAATAGATAGTGATAAATGCATAGGGCGAAGACTTCAAGCAGTTCAAAACATATATAGTCTCCTTGAAACCACTGAGACCCAGTCAGCTTTTCTCCTAAGAGAAGCATCTCCAAAGCCTCTCATAACAGAGAAAAAGTTCATTCTTTAGCCAGGGTTTCCAGGGACTTTCCTCACCCTCTTTCTCTTTTTTGTTTATTTATTTTTTGGTCCCAGTCTAGTCACATATCCCACTTTTCCAGCCATTCCCACTGTCTGGTTCCTGGTTGAGTACTGTGTCTTGGCCCTGGTTGTCTATCTGGCAGAGAACTGTCCATTCTCCTGCAAAAGCCTATATAGCTTCAAGGCTCTGTTCGGGTCTAAGTGGCCTCACAAGGTCTGCAAATTTCCCCAGTCTGCAATGATCTGCTGTTTCTCTTCATCTTGTCAGAACCTTTATTATGGTTTTCATAATCTCTAGTTTCTTTGCATTTGCCTCATGCGTTTGTCTCCACTACTAAATTGTAAGATATAAAGGGGAAGGCTTTGAGAAGCCTGAACTCTAGGCTCAGCTCAGCCATTAATAACTGTGGCCCAGAGAAAACCACTACACTCCCAGAGCCCAGTTTTCTCATCTATTACAACATTTGTTTTTGCAAACAAACAGCCAAGCCCTGCAAGATTCAGGAAGAAAGCAGTAACTGCTGCCTCTATGTTTTTAAAGTAGCAGTAGCGAGACATATTCTCTCTTCCTCAGGTAAGTGAAAACAAACATTTTAAATAAATAAATTAGGTCGTTACTGTCCCCAAGGAATGCAAGCCTAGTGGAAAAATAAAAGAATGTGTTTATTGAAGTATGTGAGGTAAACACTGGGAATTATAAATCTGAGTGATTAACATAGAATCCCAAGTTCCAAAGAATGTTTAATAATTTGCAAGTTGATTGAATTCATGGACTCTTATTCGTGGCCTTTCAAATTAAATATAATCCTTGTAGTTTTCTTAAAAAGTTGTTTATAGCATAAATTATGCCTTATACACTCTCAGGGAGGGATGATGAGGAACTCATGACCTTACGTGAATAGTTAAAATGCTCAGGACATAATCAGCAATGTCCTTCTAGGAAAGATTTCCATTTAAATCTAAAGTAGATGTTAATAGTCATAAGAGAACAGAATTATTATCCAAAGAAATTGATCATAAAGAGTTTTATGGCAAGAATTAAATAAAGCCTAAGAGCTTAATATTTTAATAGAAAATTTCCTCTCAAAACTTGAAATGAAAGTGAATAATTTAACCTTTCAGGTTATGGAAATGAGCTTAGGAATTTCTCAGTCCACAAATATTAAGAACATCCACATTAAAAAAAGAAGAAACAAATAGAATGATATGAGCTTTTTAAAGTTTAACTTTATGTAAATAACTCTGAAATACATAAAATAATATTCTAGAAAAATATAATTTGCTCTTCCAGAAGATAGAAAAATCTAGGCAGATAGATTTCCAAAAAAGATACAGAAAAAGTAATCTAGAAGTTTCTTTCGTCTCTTCAAATAATTCCCAGCAGACTTCTACAGAACATTTGGAGAACACAGATTTCCAGTGATACTTAAATTATTTCAGATCATAGGAAAAAAGAAAAGACGTTAAGTGCAGTTTATCAAGTATAATATTGATAATAAAATAATGACAAAGATAATATCAAAAGGGAAATGTGGAGACCAATTTCATTTGTCAATGATGTGCAGAAATGTGAAATAAAATATCATCAAATAAAACTTAGTAGTTTCTAAGTTCTTTTTTTTTGTTTAATGCAGTGATGAGATCTAGTGGAGGTTATTCTCAAGTTAATTTCAAAAAAAATAAACATATTTCATGAATACCTGAACATAAATTATTCTGAATAAATCAATGTTTTAAATATAAAACATAAAATAACAAAAATACAAAACAAAAACATAAGTAGACTCCTATAAATAGGCAAGCTTTCTAATGATAGACTCAAATTCATAAGCCATTTTAGGAAAGATTGCAAAATTCAGTTATGTTAAAAAAAAAAGAAAACAAAAACTTCTGCGTGGTGGTAAAAATATGATAAACCAATTCAAAAGCCTGATGAATGATAAAATGGGAAATATTATTTGTAACTCATATTACAGAGGAAAGATTCACCTCTCTCTTATATAAACATCTTCTTACAAAACAAGAAAATATCTGTTAAAGTAATGGGAAAAATAGGTGAAGAATATGAACAGACACTCCAGTACAGGCAATACAAATGAGTTTTAGGTTTCTAAAAGGACGCTCATCAATGCTCATCAAAGAGGATGTTGATTCAAACCCTACCACACATATAGTTTCTAACATGGCCCTAGAATTATTTGACACTCTTCTCATTGGCAGGTGAAGTCTATCTTTCTTTTTCTCTATTCTGGATTTTGTAACTTATCGATCAACAGAATACAGTGGAAATATTACTGTCCCACTTTCTGAGCCAAGACTAAAGAAATGGGTAGTTTTTACTTCCATTGTCTTTTCTCTTAAAATCCAACCACCATGCTGTCAGGAAGCACAAGCCTCCCAGTGGAAAGGCCTATGGACAGGAGCCAACAGCCAGTACAGACTAGCAAGCTGGGTGAGTGCGTCATCATCCTGGGAGAGCTTCCAACCCCGGCTGAACTGCCCCTGGTATCACCACAAGGAGCAGAGATGAGCTACCTTCATCAAGCTTGCTGAAATGGAAAATTTGTGAGCTAAGTGGTTGTCTTATTTTGTTTTGTTTTAAGCCAATATGTGCTGTGATCTTTTAAAATGCAGTAATAGATAACCAGAGCAACCATTTTTACTATCTTTCATTTTTAGAATGGCAAAAATTCAAAATATTAGCAATTCTATTTTCAAGGTTATGTGAGAGGAGTTGCTCTTGTTCTTTGCTAGTAGATAAGAGATGAGATGGATTGGGGTGGTGGTAGATTCAATCATTTTCCTATATTGTTCTTTTTCACTTTTTTAAATTTAGAAGCATATGAATATAATCTCTTCATTTATTTATTTATTTTTTGAGACAGAGTCTCTGTCACTCTCGGTAGAGTGCTGTGGCTTCAGAGCTCACAGCAACCTCAGACCCTTGAGCTCAAACAATTCTCTTGTCCTAGCCTCCCAGGTAACGCCATAATGCCTGGCTATTTTTAGAGATGGAGTCTTGCTCTGGCTCAGGCTGATCTAGAACCTGTGAGCTCAGGCAATCCACCTGCCATAGCCTCCCAGAGTGCTAGGATTACAGGCATGAGCCACTGTGCCTGGTCTTGTAATATCTCATCTACACAATCTACTTTGAATATAAAAAAGTTTAAAGTATGTACAAGTTAATTATTTAGGAAAATTATATTTAGCATGCATATTGAATTATATAACTTATAAGACAATTTTGCAAACATCTCATTGTATTAATCATAGCAGCTTGTGAAGAGTACTTAAGTAGGGCAATTATCATATCCCTCAATTACAATTGCAGAAGCCAGGTCTCTGGTTGTCACCCATCAAGTAAATAAGAATTTAAACTGAGCTCTCCTGACACCAAATTCAATTCTTTTGAACAAGATGGCTTCATTTAGTGGAAATCAAACTATGATAGAAATTAGGGGACCTAGGTCCTATTCCCAAACTCATTTTTGATCCTTTAACTTCCTTTGCATTTGATTTTATCACCTAGAAATTAGACATGAAAATTCATATTGTTAGCACTTACTTCTGGAGAGCATGGTAGAGAGAAAATAACAAAGGTGAAGGTGTTTTAAAAAAATCGCAATTGCAAAGCTTTAAAACCAGCAATTGTAAATACAAAAGTAAAAGATAGCACGTCTCTGCTTGAAGATAGCAGACTGAGAATAAGAATTTACAGTTAAGTGGAATTAAGAATAATCACCAACATGAGATGTAAACGAATTTCAAGGAAATAGGAAGCAGATGGAGGAATGAAAACTGATAAGTAGGAGGGAGTTCCCTCTAGGCATTAGTATCATGAACTCTCAAGAAATACAGCCAGAGAGGTTGCTGATCATCCCCACAGATTTCTGCACTATCTCAGGATTTGGATGTACCATGTACATGATTACTATCCTTTCAGACTAAAAGTGAGGGCTTTCTATGAAGGTATTAATGCCTCTCCAAGAAAGCCAATGCCATTCAGGTTCGTTAAGTATCGCCAGTGATACTTACAATGATGTCATTGACTCTTGCTTAGTCATCTCAGAATGAAGTCTGATAAAGACAAATTCCATCCACATATTCAGGCCTCTCCTTGCCACATTCTGAGAAATGACCATTGAGAAATGAGAGGGAATAGAAAAGAATTTTTTAAAAACTTTCATTGGTATCCTTAGAAAGCTCCACCCAAATTGTTCATCTATTAAAAAGAAAAAAAAAAAAAAAAGAAAGAAAAAATGGTACATTTATTAATAATCAGGAAACAAGAAAGATCTCTGAATTTTTCTCCATATTACACACACACATATACAAGCAAATGAATCCATTAGAATTCAAGTTGAAGAAATGTCTCAACATCCTTCTTCTCCTTTGGTAATCCCTTAGCCACTATCGAACAGAAGCAACCAAATACCACTTCCTCCTACCCTTCTGTAGTTATAACAGTAGTTATCCAATCTTAGCATGCATAGCATCACACAGAAAGCTTCTTAAAATACAGGTTGGTGGGCCCCGTCCCCAGGGGGATTGAGAATTATATTTTAACAAGTTCTCAGGTAATACTGATGATGCGGGTTAGGGGCTGCACCTTAACGACTACTGAGTGTGGACACATGACTTAGGTCAATCAAAGAGATGCGGCTTTCTGGGATTTGAAATGATGATGCAAACACAAAGTTAGTTAACGATGCCCAGTTATCTGTGGATAGAGCAGAAAGATCATGAATCTAAGTCTGGCAACACCAAGAGTTCAACCACAGACCTCAAAGCAAGCAGCAAGATTGTTGCTGTGCATGACGGTGGCTGTCCAGCCCTTCTTGATTCTTGCCTGCTTCCTGGAGATGAACTTCTTCACCCTTCCATCAGTTCTAATGAGCTACCCTATGTTCTTGCAGGAAATTACCTGCTGGGGTAAGTTCACCCATGTCAGTTGCTGTTGCCTGCATCCAGGAGCCCTGATTGACTCAGCAATGCCATCAATGAGCTAGCTGGGACTTGAATTGTACTATAATTATTTCACTCTTACAATTGAGAAAACCATGGCTTGGTAAATTTATACAATATGGCCAACGCCAAACACTGAGCCTTATAACTGATTTTCAAATCCTCATCAGATTCCCTTTGAGAGAAGAGGTACAAAAGTAACCTGAGAAGTTTGCATGCCTTTCTCTTGGTAACCAGCACAGCCTGCAGCCCTGGACAGGACTCCACATGATGCTCTTCATTCTAGATAATTCCTGAAACAATCGGAACACCTTTTCAGAAAAAGTTTTTCTGTATCACCTATTATATATTTGGTTCTAAGAGGATAATTAAGGTATACTTATTGAATACTGTGTAAGATGATAGCACTGCCATCAAATCTTATGTACCCTCTGGTTGGAATTTCATATAATCACATTGTTTTGAGATTTCTGAGACTGAAAAAAAGCAATGAGGGGAAACAGTGTCCCCTGCCTGCTAGGCCCCCAGAAGTCTTACCCCTTCCATCTTCCTGCATGATGTTTTCTTTACCAGTCTTCCCTCACTCAGCTCACACCAGCCTCCTGTGTTTAGAGATTCTTTATAACCTCACTGTCAAATCAATGTACTTAAGAAAGTTTACTCATTTCCACCCATTCAATATTTCTGCTAGTAGGACTCCCCCCCTCCCCCACTTAAGTAATCTGGTCATGTTATGCTTCTCCTTGGAAATCTCCAGAAGCAATTCATTGCTTAAAGAATAAAGTTTGCTATGATGCTAATAAACATACTTGAGGAAAAAATTGCAATAATTATTCCATATCTTAGTTTCTCTTAAGACACTCCTATGAGAATGGTAGATGTCAAATATTTAAAAAATTATAAATTGATGAAATATAGATGAATTGCTTTCCAAAGAAATCTAGGAATTAGATTAGAAGTGATGGCTCACACCTGTAATCCTAGCACTTGGGGAGGCTGAGGTGGGAGGATCACTTGGGACCAGCCTTAGCAAGAGGGAAACCCCACCTCTTCAAAAAATAGAAAAATTAGCTGGATGTGGTGGCAGGCACCTGTAGTCTACCTGGTACTCTAGAGGCTAAGACAAGAGGATCATCTGAGCCCAGGAGTTTCAGGCTGCTGTGAGCTATGATGACACTACTGTACTCTAGCCTAGAAAAAAAAAAAAAAAAAAAAAAAAAAAAAATTAGCTCTTGATGGAGCCAAGAGCAAAATATATTTCATAATCCCCTCTTTTTTCCCTACAATAAAATTTTTAAAAATCTTTTAGTTTTATATTCAACTTTGATATAGTATATAATAGATAACTCTCCTTTGCACCACACATTCCCACATGCATACTCATAATATGCCCAATTACTGGTTCTTCATGAAGTGTCCCTTTTCTATATCACTCATGAAAACATGGCAGCACATGTCCGTAAGAGGTAACATAGTATCACAAATGTGCTAGAGGTAATATAGCACCACAAATGAGTGCATGCAAGAGCCAGCTATGGAATCAACACAAGTGTCCACAAATGGATACAGAAACGTGACATATATTAACAATGAAATACTGTAAAATGCTTTAAAAAGCAGAAAATTCTGTCATTTGTAACAACATAAACTAACCTATGCTAAGAAAAATAAGCCAGGTCCCCCACAATACAGCATGTTCTCACTTATACATGGAATCTGAAATAGTTGAACTCAGAAGCACTGAGTGGAATAGTGGTTACAAAGCCTGAGGGATGTTGGTCAAAGGGAACACAGTTGCAGTTAGACAGGAAAAATAAATGATAAGTATTTAAGGTGGTGATAGGCTAATTAGACTGATTCAGTCATCCTCACTGTATACATACAGCCTAATATCACTGTGTACCCTATAATTATATACAATTATAATTTGTCAAGAAAAAAAGGGTGAATGAATGCTTTGTAAATATATAGATGCAAGTTTAAGTCTAGGTTCTGACGCATAAAGCTGTAAGACAGTGGGGCAAATAGTTAAACTTCTTTACGGTTCAATATTCTTGTCTATAAAATGGAAAGAATAAAACATCGAGGTTTTTATGAGAATGGAATGAAATGTTACAATGTGCTCAGCACTTTTGACACATAATAAGTATTCAAGAAATGTTCATTTAAAAATTATTCTGCTCTAATTTATTTTGAAATGTCTTGTTTAGGGGTTTGAACGCTACTTAATCAACTCCTTGGAACATGACCTCCTAATGAAGAAAGGCACAAGAGTGTGTGGGGTAGCCAGGAGTGGTAGCAGGCACCTGTAGTCCCAGCTTGGGAGGCCAAGGCAAGAGAATCGCTTAAGTCCAAGAGTTTGAAGTTCCTGTGACATGTGACGCCACGACACTCCACCAAGGGCGACATAGTGAAACTCTGTCTCAATAAAACAAACAAACAGTGTGTGATGGTATTACTTTTCAGACAAGACGTCTTTAAAGTGGTTAACTAGTTGGGGGCACTGTCTGGATTCCCCCTGGGTGGTCTGGCCTCCTCCAGACTTGGGTGAGCCTGGACAAGAGGTACAGAGCACAAAAATCAAATGATGTGGCCTCTGCCATCAAGCCCTCCAATTGTTAACAGGTAGAAATGTAGAGCACACTTTAGGGGTGAATTGCTGAAGTCAATGATTTATTTTTAATAAGGCTTTTGAAAAGAATATTGTCTTTTATGAGGACACTAATCTGGAGTCAATGAACGTTATACAAGCATTCTAGACCCTCTTGTGAATATACTTATTAAAATACCATTGAGTCTAGGATTAATAAGAGCAATACTCAAAGCTGTTAAAAGTCATACTTTTGGCATTTTCTAGAGTTAGATTCAAGTCTCTGCTTCTTCACTTACCTGATATATATGTTTGCATAAGTTAAGTGCTGTCTCTAAATCTCTTCCCACAGTTGCAGTGGGAATATTAACAGAACATTTTTCATAGGAAGATCAGTTAGAGGATTTAATGAAACAATATATGTAAATGTTTAGCACGTCCAGACTTAAACAATGTTAACACTCACGTTTTTCTCATTTGAAATCAATTATCTGGCCTCTGATTTGATTTAGTTTTGAAATATTCACACTTTTATATCTATGTTCATCCCTCATTATTTATATCACACAGAGATTTTTCTGATATGTTGTGTTCAAAGAAATTGTGTCTACAGCCAAAAAACAAACAAACAAACAAAAACCCACAACTGGGATGAAATGGAGCTGGAAGGATGACAGAGGACCTAGTGTTTGGATTTTTTGGAAGAGGCCTAACTGGGAACTGGGACATTTGTCAGGAAATGTTACCAATGCTGTTTGTCATGCTCAGAGATGTGACCAAATGCAAGGAATGGTGGGGACCAGGAAAGGAGAGCAAAGTGCTTCTGACTGGTTCTCAATTCTAAGTTCTCATTAACAGTCCTCAGGAGCAGACGAGTAGGTTATGTTCCGGGGCCTTCCAGCTTGGGCAAGAAGAGAGTTTTCAGAGAAAAGTGCCACTTGGGCATTCTTCTCATGCCTGGCAATGTCAGCAAGCTGTTTGGTAGGACTCTAAGCCTGATTAGCATTTGGCAGGTACAAAACACCACCTTCCCACAAGATTTATCTCAGCCTTTTTAACAGCATAGTTTTAGCAGTAACATTGGGATTTTTTTAGGTGAGATAAATGGTAAGAGTAAATTACCCTTTTAAATCAAGGAACATATGTTATGAAGATTTGCATTACCAAGCAATTTATAATGTATTTTCTTCCTACAGGAAAATTTTATGGAGATTTTAATCATCAAAGACAACAAATCTGAAGTTGCCTCACCCCCCCACCCCCTTCTAAATTAATTAATGCTATCCACATATTCAGCAGGACTGAGAGGCTGCCTTTGTTCAGCTTGCCTGACAATGCAATTGCAGACTAAACTGTGCCTGGAAGAATCTAGACAGCTGCTTGAAAGCTCGGGAATGTTGCAGGATATTGAACACAAAACCTGTGATTTCTGGGACCCTCAGGAAAGCTGTCAAAATATGTAAGAGAAGATTGTAACTTAAACATTTTTCTGTTTTTCTCAGCATGGTGCCCCTTCAGCCTTTCCTGGTGCCCCTTCAGCCTCTCTTTCACTTACATCCCTCCAACTGCCCCAGAAAGCACACTTACACATCTGTGCACCTTAATACTTATGCATTTACCATATTTTTCTGTGTCTTTTTCAGTCTTCCTCCTTTACCAAAAAACAATAAAAGGGCAAACTTTAGGCATCAAATAACTATAATGTTAAGTTTCTGTTTTTATTTTTGAACTTATTATTTGATAATCATGCATTAATTAGTTAGCTCAGAAAGCTAGCAATTTCACTTTTAAGAAGTTATTTTCTTGGGTTAATAAAGATTATGCAAGACACTGGAAATACAAAGAAGCTAAAGAAACACTTGTTTCTTTATTGTGGTTGTCTGTGACAATACCGTGTAAACTATAGGCCCTATGAAAGTGGGGATTGTGTTTATTTTTTCCAGCATTGTATTGTCAGCACTTAAAACAGTGCCCAGTATATAGCAAGGACTCGGTTTGTGCGATGAATGATCACATTGAGCACCTACTATGGGGCAAGCTAAGGTAGGTCCTGAAGAAGATGAAGCTTCAACCCTAAAGGTGTTTGTACCTACAGAGTGCTGCAGGAAGACAGATGAAGGGCAGTGGACTCTGTTGATGAGGTGACAGGGGATGACATGAGGAAAAATATGAAAAGGAACTAAATTTCAAGCTGGGCCTGAACCAGTAAGTGGGGGAGTTCAGCAGATAAAGTAGGAGAATGGGGGAGTATATTCTGGACAAGGAGAATAGGATTTTAAAATGGCATAGGGGCTTAACAGTGTGTTTGAAAACCATAAGTGAAAAGTGTGGCCAGAGTTTGGGGTATGTGTGAACATATGAGGCAAACACCGCTTGAAAGGTAGCCCAAGAGTTTGAACTTCATCCAGAGAGGGAGCTATTTAGGATTATTGTATGCCGGTAGGACATTAACTGAACTCAAAGTGCATGAGTGCATGAGAGGCGGGAACCTGAAGCAAGGGTACCCTGTTTGGCAGGAATTGCAAATGCATGTGAAGGAGCAGAGGTAGGCTTGAATGAAAAGACAGCTGACAGCATAGGCTGGGGGATAGTTGCAGACTACAGTGTGGAGGTGGAGCTGACAGGATTGAACTACTGTGCTCCTGAATGGTGAAGGATAGGAGAGAGTTAACTCCATTAGGCAAATATTTCTCTCCAAGTGATGGGTGTGCTTGGGGGCATTTGTGAATACACTAAATGAAACAGTAGAAATACCTTCTGGCAAAATGATGAATTTGGTTTAGAAGATGCTTATCAATGGGATCAGCTTCAATAGTTTCACAGTGATGAGCAGCAAGTGGTTAGAATGTGGGTTCGGAGCTCAGAAGGAATGCCCATGTTAGAGACTACTCAAGAGTGATTTGCTTTAGAGGTGACAGTGGAAGCCGTGGTGAGATAATTCAGGGAGAGCATGCCAGATAAAAGAACAAGAAGACTCCAAACTGAATCTTGGGAAATATCTCTATTTAAAAGGGAATGGATAGAGAAGAATAGAAAAAGGAGGAAAGAGGGAACTTTCAGGAAAGAAAAACTTTCATTTAATTAATCAAAGTCACCAAAAATCTGTTAGGAGATGCTCACAGGTAGGAGTTTGGTTCAGGATCTAAGTCCTAAATAAACAGGTCTGGGGCTCATCCTTGAGGTATCAATATTGAAGAAGAGTTGCCAAAGCAGGATTCAGGCCAAGGGGACAGGACAGAAGCCCATTACTAAGCCTGTCTGACTAAATCATTCATTCATTCAATCAACAACTGATTGAATTGAATGCCTTCTCTTAGCTAAGTACATACTACTAGATGTCAGAAAGAAGGCAAAAAAAAAAGGCAAAGATTCCTGTTCTCATGTAACTCATAGCAAGAGGAAACAAGAAATAAAGGAAAAAATAAAGTATATAGTTTGATAGTTGATGTTAAATAGCTTAAAGAAAAGTAAAGGAGATCGTAAGCATTGGAAGTCATCACTAAGGTGACTGATATTTGAATAAAGACAAAAAGGAAGGTAGTAGAGTGATCTACACAGACATTTGGAGGAGGACTTGCCAGGGGAAGAAAGCAGCGAGAGCAAGCCAGTGCAAAGGCCCTGAGGATGAGGCTGGAGCAGAAATTTTTCAGAAACCAGGGAGGCTTGTGTGGCTTGAGGAAAGTGATTGATTGAGTAGGAAAGTAATAGGAGATGAACTCAGAGGCAAAGGGAAGAGTGACATGAGGGCAAATCACATAGGGCCTTGTGGGATTGCAAGAGATGTGTTAAAATCTTTCCTCTTTAAAATTAAAACTGTCAAAACAAAGGTCAGGTGGGGTCTACTGGGATTAGTCAAATGCAAAGCATATCTGAGGGATAAAGAGGTTGGAAAGGGAGTAGGTGCTATCAGCTAAAACTCAGGGAAAAAATGCACAGGAAGCAAAATGTGTCAGCAGCACACACCCCTTCTTCTGGGGATCTTTTCAGCTGCACTGTGACCAATCTCTAAAGGAACATTTTTAGGTCTATTTCTGCAGAATCTCGTGTTTAATAAAAAACTCAAGCAGTAGCTTTTCTGGCTTAATATTAACCTAGGGTTATTTATAATTAGGGCAGACTAAAAAGTCTTCCATATCCAAAGGAGCATAATGGTGGAAGGAAGGAAGAGCGTTGAGGCTGACATGCTTGGACAGAGACCTGGCTGTCTTTAGCTGGTTCACCACTGGCAACTTCTGTGTGAGCAGAAGTTGAGGTCTAAACAAAGCTCCCATTTTTACATTTGTGCTACTTCTGTGTGTGTGTGTAGGAATATGTAGGAAGATTACACTGGGAATCTTATTTCAGTACGTAACTGTGCATGTTGAAATAAGATTCCCAGTGTAATTTAACCTTTAAGTAAAGATATTTCAAATTTAAGAAACATAAGTATTCTCTGACATTCTAGTTATGGGTCATTCACTCTTCTCTATTATTTACTAAACCACTTTCCAGACAAGGTCTGACCCCTACATGACTGCTAGAGAAAAGACAAAGGGAATTAGCAGACATGGAGACCTTGTGGAGACTTTCACAGACTAACTTCTATTTGCATTCATTACTGAGCTTGTTTATTTTTAATTACTTTGAAATGCTGAGTAGCCTCATTCTAGAAAGGACAGATGCCTTGTTCTTCACATACATGATAAAGTGACATAGAGAGTATACTTTTGTCCTTCCTTTTTTTTTTTCCTTTGGAAAACAGGACCTCTGGAGATGGAGAGACTCCGAACTCTTTAGGAATTTAGTCCTATTCTACTTCATATTCTTCATAAGCCCGACTTAAGCTTCCACGAGTGTAAAATCAGTTGTTCAACCACTGCTTAGCACAGCTAGTTCATCAAACAGGGCATTGTGGACTTGATAGAGACAGAAAGCTTTTTGATTTGGACAGTTCTCATGAAAGCTCATTGAATTTATTGTGATATTTTTCTTTATACAGAAAAGAACCAGATTAGTACCAGATGATAGATCAGCACATTTATAAATGGTAAATGCTGAGTTGTGGCCAACATGTGCTTGGATGTAGAATTCGTAATTATTTTGCTTTACTGTGTTTGCTGCAAGGACAGGGAGGGTAAAGAGGTTCTGATCTCTTCTACAGGGAGCTAGCATAGCCTCAGAGAGACAGATGGGCCAATCCGCGAGGTACACACCAGATCCCAAGGGGGCTGATTCACGCAGTTGCTGAGAGGCTTTGCCCTCAGGTGTCAGTGCTAAATATGTAGATTTAGAGTGGGAGGTGCATGATAAAGGACACAGGTGGTCTGACAGCTTAATTTATACTTGAGCTGACAAGTATATACTTGAGCTTCCTATTACCTCTGGGGCAATATTTCAATATGGGGATAAAATATGAAAATAAAGCTACATAAAAATGAAGCTACATTTAGGGAAAAGGGTTGTGGGAATTATTCAAGAAGCAAGGGTCAAGGCAACTGATTCTGAGATTTATCTAAGCAATCAGGTTGAAAATCAGGGAGACTTAAATGACAATGAGATAAGATCTAATTACTTACAAGTTAGGGGAGGTTTGTTTACCTGAGGGTAAGTTATACTAGCCAGCTGTGCAAAGCAATAATTTTTTGTTTATATGCTATAAAATAAAAAAAAAAAGACACACATACAAGTTTTTTATTTTTATTTTTATTATTTATTTATTTATTTATTTATTTTTTGAGATAGAGTCTCACTATGTAGCCTCGGTAGAGTACTGTGGCACAGCTCACAGCAACTTCAAACTCTTGGGCTTAAGCAATTCTCTTGCCTCAGCCTCCCAAATAGCCAGGACTATAGGTGCCTGGCACTACGCCCAGCTTTTTGTTGTTATTGTTGTTGTTGTTGTTGCAGTTGTTGTTGGTGCTTTAGCAGGCCCTGTCTGGGTTTGAACCTGCCAGCCTCAGTGTATATGGCTGGCACTCTACCCAGTGAGCTATGAGAGCTGCCCACACAAGTTTTTTACTGAAGTATAATACACGTACAGAATAGTGCATATCTCATTTAGTAGGAATGTTTACAATGCCCAGTACTCAGACCAAGAAATAAATTATCAGCCAGGACACCCTCTAGGACTTCCTGCCAGTCATTACAACTCCCAAAGGAAACCATTAACCCCTGTTATTAATAGAGCTCATTAATTTTACCTGCTTTGATGTTTTACTTAAATAGTATGTTGTTTTACTTAAATAGTATGTAATCTTTTGTGTGTGGTATCTTTCATTCAATATTGTATTTGTAAGATTCATCCATTCATATTCATTCATTGTATTTGTATGATTGCATGTTATTTACTCTTGATGCTCTGTTTTATCATATGAATATCACAATTTTTATATCCCTTCTATGTTTTATGAACATTTATGCAGTTTATAATCTTTAATTATTATGAATAATACTTCCACGAGCATTCTAATACATTCGTTCAGTGAATATGCTTATGTAAATCTGTTGGGTATAAACTCAGAAGTGGAATTGCTGGGTCATAAGGATATTCAGCTTTTACAGGAACTGATTGTTTTCCAAAGTGTGGTTGTACCAATATTTTTCTGCCTCTAATATTTTTTAATATGGGGGGCATAAACATTTCAACTTAGCTCTTGCCTGAAGAAATACTTCCTTTCTTCCTTTTTGTCTTAAAGTATCTACATTGTGAGTAACAAGGCTTCCTGACAAGTTCCACGAAGTTAAAGCTGCAGAATAAAAGAAGGAAATTATAGGGAAGGCCTGATCAATAAAAGGATTTTATCAGTTTGTTATCCAAGTCTGACCTCTCAAGTCTCTTTAGCTCTTATTCCCTAAGAACCCACCCTTTATATAATTCTTGTGCTCCATTTAAGAATTTGACCACTCCCCAAAGCTCTCGACCTCGTTAGAGTTCTACAGCAAGTCATGTTGTAGAAGACAAATATCAGAGTTCCCAGTATGTTGGGCATTGAACATGTCGCTTCCAAAGTCTGGCCCTCTTGTCATGTTTTCTCAAAGAAATAGCGTTAAGTGAATCCTGCAGTCAGGACAGTTACACATTGTTTATTAAACCTTTTAGGGCTGTCTGTAATCTAACCTGCGTATATGATTTCACATTACACCTGCAGGTAAAGAAATTCCAAGAACTGATTTTTAAGTGCTGGGAATACGGATGGATAATTCAGTGGGAACCCTTGTATTTATACACCAAACCTCAGTGCTCTTGATTTCAAATCACAGAAACCACAGATAAGTTAAACGTCTTCCAGTTGGAAAGACAACCTTCAGAAGAAGGTTTTACAGAAGGCTGAGTGATCAGTCATGAAAACAAGTTCTAGAAACATTTATAAGAAGACACAGTGCAGTCAGCAAGGACTCAGGTGGCCGAGACCAACACTCTAGCTGTTCTCTAATTACACAGATTTATCTATGAGCCTTCTGTGCTTAATCTATTTCTCATGGGGAGGGGAGTCCCAAATGAAGGATCTTCAACTGCTTTCCTAGAGAAAGCAGTCCCTGTTTACATTGAGCAACACATTGCTTCCTTGAGGCCAGAACTCTCTGGTGATATGGGGATAGCACACATGCCAGGTTTACTTGATAAACCCAGAGTACAAAAGAGGAAAATCTCCACTGCTATAGCTCCTACAGTATTACCCTAATATTTAAAAATATTATTATATTACTCAATCAACTCCTGACATCCAACTGTGAAAGGAACCCCTAGGCAAGGCTAGTTGAATGCATCTAAAGTGAACAGACCCCTAACTACATCTGGAGAAGAATGCTAACTGGAGTCCATGTGTGCATAACAATAAGTGCAGGAAATAATACACAATAGAACTTCCACAGTTGACCACCTCTCTACATTGACCACAGGTGCATACATGTGGTTCTTATCTGGTTTATGGAAACTAGGCCATGTTAAGAGGTGGTCAATGTAGGGAGGTGGTCAACTGTGGAGGTTGTACTGCACTTATTGTCTTAACACAATAACTAAGAAAATGCCAGGAAGGCTCTGTTAACCAGTGTGATGAAAATGTGTCAAACTGTTTATAAAACCAGTGTATGGTGCCCCATGATCGCATTAATGTACACAGCTAGATTTAATATTAATAAAAAAAAAAAATTAAAAAAAAAAACCACATGTATGTATCAGCTCAGTAGCCCAGTTCCTTATGTTGATCACCTCTATGTTTTGAATAGTTTGTTACAGTCCCTTGGGTGGTCAATTTACAGAGGTTCTACTGTAGTCTTATGTTTAAATTTTACAGATTGGGTTCACTGCTATTGGTCCTAAAAGTTACCCTCTGGTACGTATTTTTCTTAATTTTTAAACAATGGATATATTTGATCTTCTGCAGATAAGGATCCCTAAATAGTTGTTGAGCTGAAATCAATGGGCTTTAATTTGACATGCAATCTACTCTACAAGTTGACTAGATTGTATGAGGCCCTCATGACAAATTGGCACAGATATTTTTATGAACAGATTCTCTTTATCAGCCCTTTGAGTCAACATTTTGCTCTTTCTTATAACTTTCAAGAACCCAAGGGGAAAAGTATTATAGTTTACATTTCTGGCAAATGATAACACTATTTATATGAAGTTTTTGTGCTTCTTAAAAAAATAACTGATGGAGAAGATTGAAATAGGACCCTTAACTCCCACCACTCACAAAAATTAATTCAAGATCAATAAAATACTTAGCTTTAAGGAATGAAACTATAAGAATTCTAGAGGGAAATGTAGGAAAATCTTTTCTAGATATCAGTGTAGGCAAAGAATTTATAAAAGATCCCAATGGCAATCATGGCAAAAACAAATATTAAAAATTAGGATTTGATTAAAGCGAAAAGCTTTCTGTGTAGCTAAAGAAGCAATCAACAGACCACATAAGCAACCTACAGAATGGGAGAAAATATTTGCAATCTACACATTCAATGAAGGGCTAACAACCAGAATTTAGAAAGAACTCAAGCAAAGCAGCAAGAAAAAAACAAACAAACAAAAACAAAAACAAAAACACCCACCAAACAACTCTGTTAAAAAGTGGACAAAAGACATGAACAGAAGCTTCTCAAAAGAAGAAAGACAAATGGTCAATAAATATATGAAAACTAATCATCAGGGAAATGAAAATTAAAACCACATGAGATATCATCTTATTCCACCAAGAATGGAATTTATTTAAAAAGCTAAAAACAATAGATACCAGCATGTATGTGGAGACAAAGATCACTTATAACCTCTATGGAAAATAGTATTGAGATTCCCCCAAAGAACTAAAAGTAGAGCTACCATTTGATCCAGCAGTCCCACCATTGGGTATTTACCTGAAAGAAAATATTTTTCATCAAAAAAAAAGCCCAGCTGCATTTGAATGTTTATTACAGCACAATTCACAATTGCAAAGATGTAGAAGCAACCCTGTTGAGGTGCAGGTGGGAGCCGCAACACAGTGGACTGAGAATTCCCCAAGAGGGGACTTTCCCAACCACTTGGGGTCCAGAGGCAGAGGGAGAAATGGCACAGAGAAATTAACAGGCATAATTTCCCTGAAAAAGTCTGCTGAGACCCTGGAGGGATAGATCTGTATCAGCTTATAGCAAGGCTGATAGGTGCCTCCCTGAACTGAATTCTCAAGAGATTTTATTAAGATTTTAGGGCATGTGTTTTCACAATGAAGAGGTAAATAATTAAAGTCTCATGGCTCAATCATGCCAGTGGTCTTTTGATAACCAAAATGGTAGTCATGGTGGAGGAAGTAAATCATAGAACAGTTCTCAAGTAGGTAACAATGTTGCCTTAGGGGTTGGGAGAGAACTGGTTATTTTCAGGCTAGACTGTCTGAAGGCTCAAGGGTAATTTTTAATCTTTTTTAACTCTCCTGATATCCTGTCTCTGCTAAACTGCTGACTTTTACTTAGATGTCCCTAAACTAGTTTTCTATTTATGTTGGTGAACATTACAAGACCACTCACCACTGTAGGCATGCTGAGCAGTGGGGAGCTGAGGCTTGGGGTCATTCCTATGGGAGTCCTCTGGAATGTCTGCCTGCATTATATTTCTACCCACATGACCCCAGTGCTTGTCAATTCCTGAGAAGATTAATAAAATGTGGTATATGTACACCATAGAGTACTACTCAGCTATAATGAACATTAATTTAATACCTTTTGCAACAATCTAGATGGAAATGGAGACAATTCTTCTAAGTGAAGTATATCAAGAATGGAAAAACAAACACCACATGTACTCACTACGAAACTGGAAGAAACTGATGAGCACATATGTGTGCAGGTGGAAGTAAAACTCAGTGGGAATCAAGCTGGGTGTAAGGAGATGAGGGGAATAAACCAACCTAATAGGTACCATGAACATTATATGAGTGATGGGAACATCTATAGCCAGGACTCAAGCATAACAAAAATGATCCCTGCAACCTAAAACATTTGTACACTCTTAATATTTTGAAATAAAAAAATAGCAACTACTGAAATCAATGGTTAAAATAGCTGTTAATGATCAGTCTTTAAGTTTACCCTAAGTACTTTACATATAAGGGCTTGAATTAAGAAAAAAATCAGAAGTAGAATTCCTCACCTGAGGGAACTTATATTTAGAGAGTGTATGGTTTTAAATCAGAGCTCTTTGGTTTCAGTGACAGAAACCCTGTTCGAACAGACTTCAGAAAAAATAAGAAATTGATCATTCAATCACAACCAACATCTCCTCTGCTCTTTACTTTTCCATTTTTACTGGGTTAACTGCTCATTTCCAGCACGCTGATGTGGACTCTTTCTGGCCTTGTGTAGGGGAGATTGGAAGTGCTCTCAAATTGACTCTTAGGAGTCTTCATTAATACCCCAGGTCCCTTGTCTCTCAGGCAGGGTCACTGAAGTATGTGCTCTACACTTGGTCCCAGAGGTCCCCATTGAGATAAGCTCCTTTTTCCCCCAAATGACAACTTGCTTGATAATGCATTCTTTATTGTATTTTTTTTTCCTTTTTTATTCTTCATTTCCCTACTCTCCTACTAGTAATTTCTGGCATCAATTCCTAAATAAACAATTAGTGCTATAATCTTTGGACTACTGGGTGAACTCCCACTAAAACAATTGGCTTATTGAAGAAAGAAGTCCAAAGCAAATTTAAAGTACTGTTAGATCCAGGGTTTTAACTGATGTCACTTAAAGTGCATTTCTCTTGTTTGGCTTTCCAGTCCTTTATCCTGCTTCATGATCATTCACTGGCTTCCATTAATATGACAGGATGTTGTCAGTAGCCCAGCTGTAGATCATGTTCTCTCCACAGCACCAAGCTGCAAAGAACCCTTCTTTCCTGGTTTCTCTGATGAAAATGGTTATGAATTTATTAATCTAAATTTAGTTCATATCTAACTTCAGTCCAATCAACATGAAAACACTGATGGAGATACACTGACTGGAATTTGCCTGGGTCTAGTGTCTAACCCTGAAGCTAGGATTGGATCAGGCCCATCCATGTCACATGAATGAAGGAAGGGTGGCTTTTCCCAAGCGATAATTGGGTTGATATTTACAGGGAAAAGATAATGGATGACAGGGAAAAGATAATGAATGACAAAAGGGTAAAAACTATATGGAATCAAAACATTTATGTTCAAGATATTATGTACAATAAAGTGCAAGGCAAGTGTGGGTATCAAATCAGTGACAGGAAGCATCTGTGATATAGGCAGGATTATGATCCAAGATCTGAGGAGGGCACCAGGAAGAAAAAAAGGAGAGAATGCTAATTCTTAATCTATCAGTAGTCTCCAAATTCAAACCATGACCAATGTTATTCTGAAACAAACCACCATCATTTGAAACAACATATAGAAAATTTCCACCAAAGGTGGCCAATAGCTTCCTGTAGTCCTGTGACAAGACTACCATCAATCCACATTTTATGGCATTAGCTGTAGTACAGGGTCTACACCTTCTTAGGCAGCAAAATTATCAAATAGTCTAAAACACCCAGTAATTATTTGGTAATCTGTAAATTTTTAAAATTATTTTGGAAGATCCCATGAGTGAGAGTTACGCAGTATTTATAATACTTCTAAGGATAAAATTCACCTGATAGAGATTGTGAAATACACAAAATACTTTATCCCTTTCTTACCCTTTCCTATCTTATATATGGCGGTGAGAACACTGACAGTATCTTCCCCTGGAAACCTGATGATCCCCTTTGATGCCTGCCATTTCTGATTGGACAGAGCAAGATCTTTGCTGAAGGGAAAGTATACCTAATTTCCTAGCATCAGACATTATAATCAGTCCTTTCTCTGTTAGATGGGGATACTAATGCCATCTGATAAATTCATTGTAGTAGACATGGAATTAACTTGTGTTTTTGTAGCTTATTTTCATAATGGAGTTCCTGCTGGGCGCGGTTGCTCATGCCTGTAATTCCAGCACTGTGGGAGGCTGAGGCAGAAGAATTGCTTGAGCTCAGGAGTTCCAGGCTTGTCTGAGAGAGAGTGAGACCTTGACTCATGAAAAAAATGGAAAAACCCAGCCAGGCACAGCGGTGAGCGCCTGTAATCCCAGCAGCCTCGGAGGCTGAGGCAGCTGGATGCCCACAGCCAGAGTCTGAGGTTGCAGTGAGCTATGACGTCACTGCACTCTGCTCAGGGCACAGGGTAGAACCCTGCCTTGACAAAACAAACAAACAAACGAACAAAACAACATCAACAACAACAACAACAACAAGGCAACATAATGGAGTTCCCATGACTTGCATCTAAATGCATATAGATAACTACTAAAAATGCAAATATTATTTTGAAGCAAGGAGAAACCATAGAAGCCCAATTCATTTCATAGTGTTGGAATATTGCCACTAGATCACATCAGTTTGGTAATTTTTTTCTGCTTTGCAGTATTTAAAAAGAAATAGGATGATTAACTTTTGCTTAAAAAGAAACAAATGTGCAATTGTGAAAAGAGCTTTTTTCACATTTCTTTGTGGGAAAATTATGTCATCCTTTGCTTCTCTGCTTTTCTTGGGTATACAAAATATGTTTTTGGTGGCTCTGGGCCATTTTATTTTATTTCATATAAGGAAGAAAGCTGAAATGGACATTTTCTCAGAATTTCTCAGAAATTCTTTCAATAGTTATGACATAGAAATAGACTATGTCTATTTCTTCTCAAATATCTGTTACATACAGCATGTCCATAAAGTTCACGTGCAATGTTAAATTGCATGCTATTTTAAATTGCACATGAACTTTATAGCCACCCTGTATATTAGGTGAGTCTATTGCATTCATAATAGATTAACAAAGGAAATTAGAAATGCTGATAACAAAAGGAAGAGCAGATCCAATCCAGACAAATGCAAGCAAAAAGAAAGCAAAGATTATCCTCCTAGTATCAGTCATATCTGAATTCAGAGCAGATAAATTAAATAATACAATGGAGAGGATTTTATGGCAATAAACATTGTGACCTACAATAAGGAACACAACACAATGTACCAATTACATTACAGCATTGGATAAATCATAAAGTAAAAATTACCAGAACTACAAGGAGATGTGGATGGAAACACAATAGTAGTAGGCTATTGCAACACATGATCAGTCTAGTCCTCTAGTCATCCAAATAAATAAGGATAAGAAAAACCTAAGAGATAACAATCCATTTTCATTTATTTATTTTTTTATAGAGAGACTCAACTGTTACAGTCCCTTTTGTCTCACTGATTTTCAATGCTTATGCTGCCATGAATCAGGTTTCCACCTGTGTGGGTCTTTTTCCTGGGCTCCCTATCTGGGCTAAATAAATATGAAAACACATCCAATTTCTTTAACTATAGAAGTACAAATTAAAACCATTTCATATATATCAAGCTGGCAAAATTAAAGAACCATGTAATCTCAGGTGTTTACACAGATATAAAATAGAGATGTTCACCCACTGCTGGTGCAAATGTACGCTCAAAACTGTTTTAGAAAAGTTTGGCATTATCTAGTAAATTTGAACTCTCTAATCTGTAATTCAATTCCTTGTAGTAAGTAAATTCAGTTGTTATCTAATCCTTGAGACTCTAGTTAGTTTGACCCATATCAGAATGATATTTGATTGAAAGTTTTCTTCTCAAGTTAAAAGAGTGAGGAAAAAACCTCAATTGTTTTTCTCCAAAGACAGGTGAAATTGTAGTATTGGATTAGCTTTTTGCTAATAGTCTATGTTCCTCAGCATTATAAATGAAGAAATTTGCTTAGTGATGGATGCTGTTGCTGCTTCACACTTTAGCTTCTCTAGCATTCTCTAATCTGGTGCCTGGAGGATGATATTAATACTAGACAGCAGATCAACCCTCCCACCCTTACTTTCCTGACACTGATGCAAATGTTTTGGTACTTAACTGTAAATCTTAACTTCATTTACCTTCCTTTGACTTTCTGCTGGACAGCCCAACTGTATTGGACTAAATTTATGGGATATAAAAGTTTCAATGATCCTGGAACCACCCTGGTGGTTCAGCCACAGGCAACTGTTGATTTTTCAGTTTCATTCAGAGCTGGGCACAAATGCCGCATTAGTCTTTGCCAGCTTTTTCTGAGCTCTTTTTCTGAATTCTCTTAGTCTTAGCCACTTAGATTTCTGGGAACTCTTTTGGGATACAATGGGTAAAAGTAAATAACAAGGAATGGAACCAAGCCCACGTTCTGATTCTGAGAAAACTCCTCCCCTGTGGCAAAAATTCAAGCTTCAGGGTGGGGGAGTGAAGGAGAAAGAAGGAAGAAATTGTTTAACCAGCTTCCTATAGTGTTGAAGGAAATTACTTCAGATATTGGCAGAAAGGAAGAAATCTTTATCACATTGGGTCCAACATAGATAATTCCGTTTCAGCTGAAGATTCAGGCCCTTTTTATAAAGGTAGACTGGCTGATATATGTACCAAATCTTCAGCATCTATACCTAACAAAATTGCAATACCTCTTGAAATACAGACATCATCTTACTCCAAGGAAAATCAGTAAGGGAGGTTTGAATGAACCTGATGTGACAGAAATTACTCTGAAAAATGACATCTTTTCATCATGAATTCCTTCATTTGTTATTTTAGTTTTTAGAGTTATTCCTAAATGTCCTATGTCCATAGCATTTAAGGAATACGCAATAAATTTTTAGTAGAAGTCACAGGACACAGCTGGTACAAATTCACTCAAAAGAAATACATGTCTCTGATAATCGTGTTACTAGGAATACGATCACAAATAAACATGAATTATGAACTGATGTGATGGGAAAATGTAAGGTAGACATGAAAAATAAATTCATTTCATTTGTAGTTCCTATAATAAATCTGGAAATGCCTAAAGAAAATTAGACCACAAATCTTGTGAAAAAAATCATAAAACTGATCTAATTCTCAAGCACCAGGCTGTCAAACTTCCAGGAACAATTCTTGAAATCTGACAGTAAGGAACAAATCTTGAAATCTGAAAGTAAATGCTGTACTTTTTATTATTATTTAATTTTTGTTTTGCTTTGTTCTTTTGGAAAGCATTTTTAATTTATTTTTTAAACAGCACATTTTTTTTATTTTATTTATTTATTCATTTTTTTATTCATTGAAGGTACCAGAGAACCAGGTTACACTGATTGCATTTGTTAGATAAAGTCCATCTTATAATTGTGCTCTACCACCAAGAGGTGTGTCATACACTGTGACCCCTCATCCTTCTCCCTCCTCTCCTTTCCCTACTTGCTCATTGCCCTACTCCCCTCCTTGTATTAGCTCATCTACTGCCTTCATATTAGAATAGAGTACATTAAATTCTTGCTTCTCTATTCTTGTGAAGAATTTGTTCCACCTCCATCCAGGTTAATATAAAAGATGTAATATCTCCATGTCTTTTAGTGGCTGAATAGTATTCCATGGTGTACATATACCACAGCTTGTTAATCCATTCCTGGGTTGGTGGCATTTAGGTTGTTTCCATATTTTGGCAATTGTAAATTGAGCTGCAATAAGCAGTCTACTGCAAATATCCTTATGATAAAAAGACTTCTTTTTTCTTCTGGATAGATGCCTAGTAATGGGATTACAGGATCAAATGGGGAGGTCTAGCTTGAGTTTTTTGAAGATTCTCCATACTTCCTTCCAAAATGTTTATATTAGTTTGCAGTTCCACCAGCAGTGGAAAAGTGTTCCCTTCTCTCCACATCCACACCAGCATCTGCAGTTTTGAGACTTTGTGATGTGGGCCACTTTCACTGGGGTTAGTTGATAAATCAGGTAGTTTTGATTTGCATTTCTCTAGACTGTTGTCTTGCTCTGTCATCCAGACGGGTGAGCAGAAGGAGGATCATAGCTCACTGCAGCCTTGAACTCCGGAATTCAGACAATTCTCCTGCCTCAGTCTTCCAAGTAGCTGGGACTACAGGTGCCTACTACCACATGTGAATACTTTTTAATTTTTTATCGAGACAGGGACTCACTATGTTGCCCAAGCTGGTCTTGAATTTCTGGCCTCAAATAATCCTCCAGCTTTAGCTTCTCAAAGTACTGGGATAGCAGATATGAGCCACCAACCCCAGAAAATGCCATAATTTCTTAAAGTTAGTTTTTGAAGCTATTGAAATAATAAAACTGGTTTTAACTTGTAATATGTTAAATAAAAACAAAATTATTTATCAATGTATCTTAAAATAAAAAAACCCATCTCACACTTATTACTACTTGTGGGTATATAGAACACCTTCAACAAAGATTCCTATTTCAGAGTGTTGTTTTTTTTTTAATATTTATTTATTTTTTTCATTTTTTTTGTTTTATTGTTGGGGATTCATTGAGGGTACAATAAGCCAGGTTACACTGATTGCAATTGTTTAAATTCTCTTTTCATTTAGTTTTCTCAAAAGTTTCCATTCAGGGGAAAATATTAATATAAGATAGGAGGCACTTAAGAAACATTGGTGCTTTGGTCTACTGGTCAAATGAAATAATTCAAAGAACTCTTGGGTTTTATTGCTAGAACAGATGTTAATGTTACAGAATAGGGAATGATGAAAGTGCTTATAAGCAAATGCAAAAGGAGTTAGAAAAGAAATGGGACAATGAGGTGGTGTCTGTGGCTCAGTGAGTAGGGCGCCAGCCCCAAATACCAAGGGTGGTGGGTTTAAACCCGGCCCCAGCCAAACTACAACAAAAAAATAGCCGGGCACTGTGGCAGACACCTATAGCCCCAGTTATTTCAGAGGCTGTGGCAAGAGAATCACCTAAGCCCAAGAGCTGGAGGTTGCTGTGAGCTGTGATGCCACTGCAGTCTACTGAGGATGACAAAGTGAGACTCTGTCTTAAAAAAAAGAAAAAAAAAGAGAGAGAGAGAGATAGGACAATGTGTGTGCCTGGAAATTTAAATTTTATGAACTCATTATTATTTTTGAAGCTTATTTAAACATGTAAAAAATTGAGTAATTTAAGGACTGGACTCCATGTGGTCGCCTGCACAAGTTATTTCTAGTTCCTTTCCAAACTTCCCTTCTCCCTTGATAAATTATACTGTGCACAGTCTTTTTTTATTTTACTATTTTTAAACAATAACAAGAACCTCTACGGGTGTGTTTTGATTCTGCAGCTGCAGGGGTGGTTATTGTTCTTATCCTGCTGAAGCAAATATGGATATTGAGAGTTCACTTGCAATGATGATGATGACTTCTGGCAAGCACTTGAGAGACCTCTGGGGTTTGCGTGACATAGGACATGTTTTTCAGAACCAAAGGGAAGCAGTCAAGGTTTTGTTACCTCACCTTTTGAAAAATTGCCTGCAGTGGAGACAGAATAATTGGAGCTAAAGGAATGATTGTATGTTGAAAGAGCTATGGGCAGTTTGCTCAAAAGTCACAGAGTAAGGGTGAGGCAGTCATCTGAAGGAAATAGAGAAACTGATCGTGTTACTGTAAAATAAAAATAGAAAATGGAAGATTTTTACATTCAGCAATAACTTTCTATGTTGGACTGAATGGAATCTTAAAAATACATAATAATAAGTAGAAACATGGAGATTTCTTTTACGTTTGAAAAGGCAACATTTATTTTCTTGACATGATATAAAGATAAGAAGTACCTCAGACTTCTTCCCTGATTTCTAGATTTATTCTTGGCATCAGCCTGGAAATGGAAAAATTCAATCAACAGCTATAACCTCTCCCCTCTTTGAATTGTGCTACTCTAGATAGAGTTGACAGAAATTAAGAGCTCACTTCATGTGTGGGGCTACTAAATGGATTTTAAAATGCCAGAAATCCCATCTTCCCCTACATATCTCTTCCACCAAATGAAAATCCCCAATATTACTGTTAATAACAAATTAGGTGCATTATCTCTATACAGCCACTTTGACCTTCTCTGATCAGTTTATCACAGAATACTTTCTAGGAGAAAGCAAGACATTGTCAAACCCTGTCCTAGGTAGGGGCAGGCTCTGCTTAAACAGTTGATGACAATACTTGACTTGGAAGGGAAAAGTTGGTTCAGAGGAAAGGAAGAGAAATACTCAAATGCAGCAAGAAGTGTTTTGCATAGCTCCTGTCTTGGGTGGAGCATTCATTTCCAGAGCTCCTCCATTATTCTTCAGTGAGTCCAAATTTGGAGATTCTATATATCATTTCAGGCTTAGAGGCAGAAATGTCTCATTGACATTTATTCCTGGGAAATACAATCTGGGAATTATTAGGTTGGGATAGCAAAGAAATTGTGCAACAATACTAATATTTATTAGGTATTCCCAAACTTAATAAAAACTGGCCAAAACCCAATTCTTTGATTCTATACTAGTTTCTCCAGATCATGGAAAAGTTCCAGAAATGACAACTTTCTTCCTGCATGTTATCAGGGTGGGTCTCCACCCTGTTGCTCAGTTCAAATGTTTAGTTACTGAAAAAAAAAAAAAATACATAGGAAAAAATGAGCAGAAGTGTTAACTTGTCATCTTCACAGGCCATAATTGTGTATCTAAAATGGAGCCAAGGTATGACATTTCCTCGGGTGAAGTAATACACTAGAGTCAGCTGCTCAGGCCATCCGTGAAAATGGTGAAATGGTATTGAGGCATTTATGAGTATAGGTTTATATGTGTGTGCCCTTTGGGCAGGAAAAGTCTTGAGTTTTTCATCAACCTTTCAAATGGTTGATGGTTGGTGGTTTCAAAAGGAACCATGACCCAAGAAAGCTTAAGAGCCATTGTAGAAGATTTAAAGCTTTGAGAGAGTGATTCTGGTCTAGGGGAAAGAACTATAGAGCCGAGGGGCCCGGTTATAATGAACAGTCCAATGTCATCAATATAATACTGTGTAAAACAGACAAACAACTGTTCAGTGTAATTGGTTTGACGCATGTTGCTAATATGCACACTCACTCACACACTCACTGTGTGTACTGGCACGATACACAGCACTATGTGTTAGTGGAAAGTGTAATTTGTACATATTCAGGGGAATGGAAATTGATTTGATACCTTAATGAAAGTTACTTCTCTAGCAAGAATTAGGGTATTTTTAAAGTTGGTGGTGTCTGAGTAGTGTGATTTAAGGGAAGACTTTTTAAGGGAATTAAAACATCTATTCTTTCTTTTATATTGGTTTAAATGCGTTAAAATATAAATAAATCATGGACTTTCCTAACTCCTTAACTCCTCCCAGGCCTGTTTATTTATGTTGATTTTGATTATTTAAAGAGAGGTGGTATGGTTTTAGTAGAGGGGAAAGAAGAAAGGTCATTGGCCCTCCTGAATATATTTTAAAGTAATTTATCTTATCTTCCTCTTATCTTTCCCTTAGTGGTACAGCAATTAATAACCCAACATAGCAGCATTTCATGATTATTGTACCCTTTAACAGAGTTGTAAATGGGAAAAAATATGAATAGAGGTGTCGGGGCCCATGATGCTGTAACTCCGGCCCAATCCAGGGTCTGGTTGGAGCCGGGACTCTAGGTCTCTGGTCCTGGCTCACTCAACTGTCTGGACGCAGGCCGCTGTGCCAGCTTATGGTGGTTAGGTCTTGTTTAGGTCTCAGGTGCCAAAGTACCTTAGAAGTCACAGTCAACATTAGTAGGAGTAAGCATCTTAGCAGCAATCTCTCGGCAGCAGTCTTAGTAGGGGCGCACAATCAGGCATCCTCTGAGCAAGAAGTGGAGATAAAGGGCAAGTCCCCAGCTATTTATACAAGTGATCCTGTGGCCACCTATCCCACAGGTGTGAAGACTGCTAACCAATGATGTATATACTTTCATGCTCTCTGCATTTCATTTACGAGAGCTAATGATGTTAAAGTCCTTCCCCAATCGCCAGTGGCTTATCATTTTCATTTAAAGGAAAATATAACATTTTGAGACTGAATAACTATTTAGTAAATGTAAATTTTATTACAATGAAGAATTTCCAATTAAATTGTTCTCTACATGGGAAATAAATACAGAGATTCTATACATTACAAGGATATTAGAAATTTACTTCAGAAATATGTGAATGATGGAAAAGAAAACCAATTTATACAGAAAACCAACTTGACCACATTGGATTCTGTTGACTAATTTGATAAAGAAGCTAAAGGAACTAAAAATAAGAATAGTTTGAAGTGCATTTCAGCATAATGCTATTTTTCCCCTTCCCTAATTTATTGCAGAATAATTGACAAATAAAAATTGTGTAGTTTAAGTTATACAAATGACATTGTGATAAGCTTATATATTGTAAAATGATTACAAGTTAATTAACATACCCAAACCTCACATATTTACCATGTTTTTTTGTGTGTGTATGTGTGCTGAGAACATCTGAGGTCTACTCTCATAGAAAATGTTAAGTATATAATAGAGTGTTATTAAGCATGTTTACCACGTTGTACATTGGATCTCCAGAAATATTTATTTATCCTGCATAACTGAAACTTTGTGTCCTTTGACCAACATCTCTCTTCCTTCATCCCTCAATCATGGGCAACCACCATCTGTTCTGTGCTTTGTGAGTTCAACTTTCTTAGATTCCACATATAAGTGAGAGTATGCAGTATTTGCCTTTCCATGCCTGGCTTATTTCACTTAGCATCATTAACATAATGTCCGCCAGGTTGGACCATGTTGTTGAAATGACAGAATTTTCTTCTTTTCTAAAGCTGAATAATATTCCATTGCATATATGTATATACACCACATTTTCTGTATCCATTCATTCATTGATGGACGTTTATTGACTATTGCATATCTTGGCTATTTGAATAATGATGCAATGAATATTTTGGAACATTATTGGAGTGAAGATAACACTTCAACATACTTATTCCATTTTCTTTGGATATACTAAAATTGCTAGATCATATGGACGTTCTACTTCTATTTTTGAAGAACCTCTCTACTGTTTTCCATCATGTGTATGCTAATTTACATTCCCACCAACAATGTGCATGGATTCCCTTTTCTCCACATTCTTGCTAACACTTACCTTTTATGTTTTTGAAAATAGCTATTCAAAGGATATTAGGGTATGAAATGAGTGCCTGAAATCTAGTGCCTGAAATCATAAGGCCAGGCTTTGGGTCAGCAATGCTAGCCTGGAGTTTGGGTGATCCAGGGCTGATATGGTAATGCAGTGAGTCTGGAGCCTAAAGGGGCAGCTTGGTGCTGAGGTTTACCTTCCTCCTCTCATGTGAAAGATACTTCTCTCCACACTAAACTGCACAGACTTTGGGAAGGAGTAATGCAAAACTTTGTTTTCTACTCTCTCCAATGTATAATTTTCCTATTTTGGTGCTCTACCCAGGTATAATGATCTTTCGCCTGGTTACCTTAGTGCCAATAAAGGCACTATTTTTTGTGTGTGAGTGATTATTCAAATTGATGTGTCTATAAGAGGACAAGTATTGGAAACTACTATTCTGCCATCTTGTTGATGTTAATTTGACTATTTCTTACTCACAAATTTGAAACATTATTAATGTGAAATGAATGTCTTTGTTAGAAAATATAAACTTAGGGTTTATTCTAATATTCTTATCAAAAACTTTAATATAGGAGCAAGATGGTGACTGAGTAACAGCTTCCTTGCAACTGGGCATGGTGAGTCTGGGGAGACAAGACTCCAGGCATCTCTGGCTGGGGGGATCTGCCTATAATCATCTCTTTGAGGATGCAGGGAGTCAACGAGAGACTTCTAGACCCCAAGAGGAGGAAAAAAGCAGTGGAAAACTGGTAAGTGTGTGTGTGTGTGTGTGTGTGTGTGTGTGTGTGTGTGTTCATTCAGTCTAATCCTGCCAGCAGTTGTAAGTACAGCAGCAATGAGACTGCAAACTGGAATGGCCATGCCTGTGAGCTATTTTGGTTTTTTGGACTTGGTACTCAGTTGAACTGCCTTGGGAGAGCTTGGGCAGGAGTGAGGAGAACTTTGGGCATTGTCTAGGGCCCCAGACTGAGCCACTGAGCTGGACGAAGCTCATAGTGTTCAGATGTGGGCCACACAGAGCCATTGTGAGAGAACTGCCCTGGCAAGCTCTGCCCTCAGGGTCACAGAGCAAGGATCAGTCAGGAGCTAGTAATCTAGTGACTGAGCAGCCTAAAGGTAGGGACTGAGCCGCCTTACAGCCTTAGCTCTCAGGGGCAGAGTGAGACTGGTTTTGGCACACTGGGTAAGTGGATAGCCACTTCAGCAGTGATCCTAGTGACAAGCACTTTTCTGGAAAAGCTTCTGCTTAGCCAAGTTTAGAAGTTTAAAGTGCCTTTTAAGAGGACTGAGGAGAGATTTAGGGTCTCCACACTCCAGGGTTTGAGAAATCAGCAGAGGCCTCCAGTCATATAAGCTTCGTGATTAACATCTCATACCCCAGAAGGTCACCTGTTGCCCAGACAATATTCATAAAGATATATCTATATATATTGCTTTCGTTGTTGTTGTTGTTGTTCTATTTTTTAATTTCACTATACATTTTTCTTTTCTTTCTTTCTTTCCTTTCTTTCTCCATTTTTCTAGTTTAAATACAATTTCCCATTGTTGCCTTTTTCAATAATTAGAACTTCATTTTTGCTAGTATTTCTACCCCTATTATTTGTTTTTTTTTTCCCCAATTTTATCCTGTAATGTTTTCTGTTTGCTTGTTTTGGTTTGATTTATAGCATTTTTGTCTTTCCTCTCTACTTGTTGGAGGTGGGGTATTGTGTCCGATCAAGTTAGCAAAGAGCAGTTGACCTTAAGAAAACCACCCAACCCAGCTCCCCCAGAGGTTAGGGTTTTTTTAAGTTTGAGTCAAAGTATCCTACTGTGCACCTATATTGCTCTGTTTCCCTCTTCCTGTGCCTCTCCTATTTTTGTCAATATTCCCTTTTAACCACCCACTCTCCTTTCTCTTTTTCCTTTTCTTTCTTTCTTTCTTTTTTCCCTTCTTGCTCTTCAACCTTCTCATCCTTCTGGTTCTGTACCAAAAGGACTTATTGAAACCCCAGTTCACAGGCATGGCAACTTAAAGAGCAAGAGGAAGTGAAAGGAAAATTGGGGCAAGGAAACAGATAAAAGAAATCACTCATGAGGAAGAATCAGCAGAAAAATCCTGGAAACATGAAGATCCAGTACAGAGCAACCCCTTCAAGGATCTGTGAGGTAGCTACTGAAGAGAATTCTACTTATAAAGAAATGTTAGAAATGACAGAAAGGGAATTTAGAATACATTGTGATGAAAACAATGAAGGAAATGATGGAAACAATGAAGGAAACTGCTGATAAAGTGGAAAATAACCAAAAGGAAATCCAAAAACAGAATCAAATAAGAGATGAATAATATGAAGAATATAGAAACAATAGAGCAGTGCTTAAGGAACTGAAGCAGTCAATTAGGTAACTTAAAGATTCAATAGAAAGTATCAACAACAGATTAGACCATGCAGAAGAAAGAATCTCAGAGATAGAGGACAAAATTCTTGAGATAACTCAGATAGTTAAAGAGGCAGAAAAGAAGAGAGAGAAAGCAGAATGTTCACTGACAGAATTATGGGACTTTATAAAGTGTATAAACATATAAGTTATAGGAAACCCAGAAGGAGAAGAAGAATGCCCCAGGGGAATGAAAGCCATACTAGAGAACATTATAAATGAAAATTTCACAAATATCACCAAAGATTCTGACACACTCCTTTCAGAGGGATATCAGACCCCAGGTCACCTCAACTCTAACTGAGATACTCTAAGACATATTGTGATGAACCTGTCCAAAGTCAAGACAAAAGAAAATAATCTTCAAGCTTACAGGAGTAAGCATCAGTTGACCTACAGGGGCAAATCGTTCAGGGTGACTGCAAACTTCTCTAATGAAACTTTCACAGAAAAAAGACAATGGTCATCTACCTTTAATCTACTTAAACAGAACAATTTCCAGCCCAGAATTCTATGTCCTGCTAAGCTAAGCTTTAAAATTGGTGGATAAATCAAATCATTTACCAATATACAAACATTGAAGAAATTTGCCACAACAAAAGCAGCTCTACAGGAAATACTTTAACCTGTTCTAGACACTGACCATTGCAATGGATCAGCAGCAAAGTAAGAACCCAGCAACTAAAGGACAGAACCTAACTTCCACACTGATGCAAAAGATAAAACTAAGCAATGAAATCTCACAAAATAAGATGAATAGAATACTACCACACTTATCAATTATCTCAATAAATGTTAATGGTTTGAATTCCCCACTGAAGAAGCATAGATTGGCTAACTGGATTAAAAAACACAAGCCATCCATTTGCTGTCTGCAGGAAACACACCTGGCATCAAAAGACAAATTAAAACTCCGAGTCAAGGATTGGAAGACAATTTTTCAGGCAAACGGAATTCAGAAGAAAAGAGGAGTTGCAATCTTATTTTCAGATACATGTGGATTTAAAGCAATGAAAGTCAAAAAAGACAAAGATGGTCACTTTATATTGGTCAAGGGAAAAGTACAACAAGAAGATGTTTCAATTCTAAATATTTATGCACCCAATTTAAATGCCCCCAGATTCTTGAAACAGACCTTACTCAGTCTGAGCAATATGATATTCAGTAACTCCCCTTATAGAGCTGGACAGATCCTCTAAACAGAATTAAACAAACATATAAGGGACTTAAATGAGACCATAGAATAACTGTGCTTAATAGATACATATAGAACACTCCATCCTAAAGCTAAAGAACATACATTATTCTCATTGCCCCATGGAACATTCTCCAAAATCGATCATATCCTAGGCCACAAAACAAACCTCAACAGAATCAAAAGAATTGAAAATTTACCTTGTATCTTCTCAGACCATAAGGCAATAAAGGTGAAACTCAACTCCACACCAAGGCATAGAAATTAAACAACTTTCTATTGAATGACAGATGGGTGCAGGAAGAAATAAAACAGGAAATCATTTACTTCCTTGAGCATAACAATAATGAAAACACAAGCTACCAAAACTTGTGGGATACTGCAAAAGCAGTTTTGAGAGGAAAGTTTATTGCTTTAGATGCCTACATTCAAAAAACAGAAAGAGAGCTCATCAACAAACTCACAAGTCATCTTACAGAATTGGAAAAAGAAGAACAATCTAAGACTAAACACAGTAGAAGAAAAGAAATATCCAAAATTAAATCAGAGATCAATGAAAATGAAAACAAAAGAATCATTCAGAAAATTAATAAAACAAAGATTTGGTTTTTTGAAAAAATAAATAAAATAGATAAACCTTTGGCCAGACTAAGTAGAAATAGAAAAGTAAAATCTCTAGTAACCTCAATCAGAAATGATAAAGGGGAAATAA
>CAUYPK010065280.1:0-66338 GCA_963574355.1 Loris lydekkerianus
CCCCAGTGCTCGCACCACTGCCTGAGCGTCACCTCCTGTCACAGCCGCACAGCAGGAGGTGAGGGGTGGACAAGCCAGGGAAGCTGCCCCTGATTTACAGCTGCTCCCCATTGCTCGCACCACTGCCTGAGCGTCAACTCCTGTCACAGCCGCACAGCAGGAGGTGAGGGGTGGACAAGCCAGGGAAGCTGCCCCTGATTTACAGCTGCTCCCCATTGCTCGCACCACTGCCTTAGCTCCACCTCCTGTCCAGCAGCAGCAATAGATTCTCACAGAAGCGCAAACCCTACTGTAAACTGCACATCAGTAAACTGCACAACCTGTGAGGGGTCAGGTTGTGCTCTTCTTATCGGAACCTAATAGCTTCTAATCTGAGGGAGAGATAGAATACACTAGAATCATCTCAAAACCATGAAACCAGTCCTGGTGCCAAAGGGTTGAGGGACTGAGAGATGACAAGCGCCTGAGCCAGAGTGGCAGTGGGATGGAGTTTCAGGAGGTAAAGGCAGTATGACATGGTGACTGACTGACTGTTGGAGGGGAGAAAAGGTTCAAAGAAGTGTAGGGTTTCCTGGTGTGGCAAGATGATCAATACTGACATGAGAAGGCAGACACAGCCATCCAGAGAGCCTGTGTCTTCTTATCACACAAAATGTTCAATGATCTTAAAATAAACCACTCACAAGCCTTGAGCACTCCTTAAGGGCTGTGAGTAGCCAGGAAGGTGGCTATGTAGATGAGAACAAATGTTCCCTAATGACATTCTCATTTATACCACCTGTGGTAAGAACTAACAAATTTCTCAGCCTTCCATGCTGTGTTTGTTTTTTTTAGGGTGTGCCATAAATCACAACAGAATTTGAAACCTCACCCTTATTTTTTTAAAGATAAGAAAAGAGGCAGAGAGTGGTAAATCAGAATGGTCAGCTGCTACTATCAAATATCTGTTGCAGTTTTAAAGATAAGGAAGTGAAATCAGGCCCATCCCAAAATCAGTGATGAAACCCAAGAAAGTCCCTAGATCCAAAAAGTCAGGAAAAGAGGTGAAGCAATGAAAAGCTTTAAAACAAGATGCACACAGGTAGCTTAAAATTCACAAAGACGAAAATGCCCATGCTATTACAAATAGCTGCTTTTAACTTTCAAGATTTATTTCAGCTGGTAACAGGGTTAAGCATCTGGATAGGAAAAGCCACGTAGGAAAAAACCCTCACTGTAACTCTTCCCCAGAGTCCTGGAGCAGTGCTGTCAGGGCAAGGCAATGCATCCCTGTTCTAACAGGAGCTGCTAAGGACATAGGCATTCTTACAAACAAAACACCTCTACTTTGGTTGGGACCAATTTCAAAACAAAAGTTACAGGAAGGAAGCATATACCTCTGGCCTCCATTCACCTTTTCCTTACTCAGAGTGACTCAGCTGAATAGGGAGAGACCTGACCACACCCCACATAGGCAGAGAAGGCACCCAAGGTCATGCTACAGTGTAAGCAAACAGAACATGCCTCATGGTCTCCCAATATTACATTATATAAAATTTGTATTTATTCTGAAAATATGAAACCAGGCACTCCATAATGCACAATGCTAGCAAACATGAATACCACATGACATAATCTCTAATAAACTTTAACAAATCTAAAAATCTCAAAAAAAAGTCATTACCTTCCTCTGGCTTTGCTGCTTTCTCTTTCTTTACTGATCCTACTGTTTTAGGGCCCTTGTCTTGTGACTTCTGTGAACCGCTGGTTTCCTTTTTTGAATTAACCTAGTAATATTAAAATAAGAAGTGTCTCCAGTGTTGCTATGGCCACCCAGATGACCACCCAGGTGAGTGTCCACATGATACATATTAGAGAATAATCTGTCAAGCTGCTTTTACTGAAAAGAGATACAGCCAACGTCTTCAAACAGCCACCTACACTCACTCAGCGTACTTCCTTACCTCCTCAAATCTTTGAGCTCTGGGTTCCTACCCTGTAAGTCAACGGACATTAACTCACCCAAAGTCACTAAACTCCCAGCGTGTATTTTGTTATCATGTACTCCAAGTTCCCAAAGTATCAGGGCTGAAGTTCTTTCCATTCCTCCTATCTCTGAGCCCCCACATCACTAAACCAAATCTATAGATCTGACCATTCCCATTGCTACCATTAACTAGATAAACCCGAGCCAGCTTGGCAGGCTATCTCTAGCCTAATTCAGGAAGTGCCCCTTCCATTTCACTGTTTCCCATGGCCCTCCCTCTAGCCACACTGGATTTTACCTCATTCCTTATGCTACAATGCAGTGTCCCATTTCTACACCTTTGTCCACGCTGGTTCGCCACATCAAATGGCCCTGGCCCCATCCCTATCTGTCACAGTTGTCCATCTGATTTGAGTTCAGATGGATTTAAATATTACATTCTTCATGAAGCATGAGGCTTTCCTGGCACTTTCTTAGTATCTCTACTATAGCACATTGCTGTATGTGTGAGCTGGTGTTACCTGTACAGCATAAAAGCACTTGTCTTCCCTAAAACACTGTGAGCCTCTCAAGGACAGAGATGATGTTTCCACATGGTTATAACCTACACAGGCCCTCCCACCAACACCTATCCATACACGGTGCACAGGGACTCAAACACTCATCAGATTGAACCTGAGACAACAGAAAGCACTTCATACTCTCTTTTCCAAGTTCCTCTTCTATCTTCACACAGGAAATTCTCTTAATACAGTTCACTACATTTAATTCTATGTCAGCAAATTTATGGCCCCAGCTGGGTTTCCAAGTAAGACTTTTTAAATTGATGGTGACAAAAATTAGAAAACATAAAGTTTAGGCCAAGCATAGTGACTTAGGCTTATAATCCTCGCTCTTTGGGAGACCAAGGTAGGAGGATTGTTTGAGGCCAGGAGTTTGAGACCTGCCTGAGCAGCACAGTTGAGTCCCTGTCTCTACAAAAAAAATACAGAAAAGTCAGCTGAGTGTGATCACATGCACCTGCTGTCCCAGCTGCTGGAGAGGCTGAGGCAGGTAACAGAACACCTCATAAGGTAAAAGACTATAAAAGAATATAAAATTTACAGCCACATTTGGTATACAAGATAGGGTTTTAAATCTTATATTTATTATTCTGCATAAATAAATGTATTCTCAAAAGAGAAAATTACCATTTGTTAAGCACATCTTCCCAGGGTTTAAGAACATGACATATATTTGATTTAATCAATGAAACGACTCCTGGAGACAGATACCATTCCCATTTTTAAGATGAAGAAACTGAAGCTCAGAGAAGTTACATGACCTACTGATGTACGGTCACTGCACCACAATGACTGCCAGTGTTTTTCATATTTTAGCTTCTCTCCCCCCTCGTTTTCCCTCTGTGTCTCCAGTGATGAGAAAATAATCCGAAAAGTCCCAAGAGTCATAGGAAGAAACCACAAAATCTAAATCTGGATCAGGGCATCTCCTGGAAATCACTGACTACACTTGGAATGTATGAGCTATATCAAAAGGCCTAAAATACATCAGTCATGAACAGTTACGTGTACTTCCTTAAATTAAAGAGGAAGAAATCTGAAGACTGAAATAAGACTCCCTAAAAGAGGTCCCAACTTCCTCCTTTCATTCCTTCAGTCCAGCCGAAGAGCACCCAGGACTACAGGTGGGAGAGGGGGTAGGAAACACGGAACCACACCTCTCGGCTGGCCTTGGCCAGCTTGCATGTCCTTGTACTGTGCCTGACGCAGCCCAGAGTGAAGACGCCAGCGCTTGGTGTCACCACAGGACGCAAGGCAGCAGACACAAAGGGCACTTTGCAGTCAAACCACCCTTATTACCAAATTGCTTAACTTTTCTGGGCTTCAGTTTCTTCATCTGCAAAAGTGGGAATAATCATATTTTACCACATAGCTCCATTAAAAAGACTAAACAGATGCTATCTATAAAGTGCCTAAATCCAATAATTGGAGCACAGAAGGTGTTAGTTAATGGCAAGTGCCAAGTCAGCAACCAGACACAGAGCGTCCTCAAAGGTATGCAATGTCTAATCTCCCTTTCCTGGCACTGTATTCACCGCATTCAGCTTCATAATGCTCTTTTTGCCAGAGTTTAGGCAAGGAAGCTACGACAGAACAGCAGCAAACATCTCTGCCCTCCCTCACTTAGGCCGAGTCCTTTCCCTGTCACTGCCTTAGTGGTAAATTCTCACTGACAGACGACCTCGCTCATCAGCCCCTCAATCCTGCTCTCCTGAAGCTGAGTCAGCATGGGAACCAAAGCACAGCAGCCTGGTCACTAGCAAACAGGGCCCCTGCCAATAAGACAGACACTGAATTCAGCTGAGACCCCTCCTTCACTCACGACTGCCACATCCCCCTTGCATAGGAAGGAGGAGGCACGCACAGACAGCAGCACATCTTACCTCCACCGGAGGGGTGTCTCCCAGCAACAGGTTGTTAAAAATGGTAGCATAATCACCATTTAAATTCATCAGTTCCTCATGGGTACCTCTTTCTGTAATACAGCCCTCTTTCATGAAGATCACTTCATCGCAATCAACTAGGTACTGGGGACAAAGGCAGAGGCAATACAATATTGCTGATACTTGTGTAAATACTTGGAAATACTCATACCTTAACCCAGCGATTCTCAACAGGAGGTGATTTAGCCTCCCAGAGACTTTTGGCAATATCTGGAGACGTGTCTGGCTATCACAGTTGGGAGCAGAGATACTACAGATGCTCCTCAACTTAGGATGAGGTTATGTCCCCATGAACCTAACGTCAGTTGAAAATACTGTCATAGCTTAGCTTAGCCTAGTTTAAAGATGCTCACAACACTTACATGAGCTTACAGTTGGGCAAAACCATCTACTACGAAGCCTATTTTATAATAAAGTGATGAACAGCTCGTGTAACTAAAGCTTAGAAATCCTAAGTTGGGACCATCTTAGGATTGGTACTGTACTGATATCTAGTGGACAGGGGCCAGGGATGAACAGAGCAGCCCCTCAGTAAAAAACTATCCAGCCCAAAATGTCAACTGGGTCTGTGATACAGAGAGAGCAGTTCTAGTTCTTTTTTTTTTTTTTTTTAAGAGACAGAGTCTCACTATGTCATCCTTGGTAGAGTGCCGTGGCATCACAGCTCATAGCAACCACCAACTCCTAGGCTTAGGTGATTCTCTTGCCTCAGCCTCCCAAGTAGCTGGGACTACAGGTGTCTGCCAGAACGCCAGGCTATTTTTTTCTTGCAGTTTGGCCGGAGCTGGGTTTGAACCCACCACCCTCAGTATATGGGGCCAGCACTCTACCTGCTGAGCCACAGGCACCACCCCAGTTCTAGTTCTTGACACTAGTCTGCTGATGGAGCCTTATGAGCTTTGCATTAAGTCTCATACCCTTTCACTGCACTCAGAAGTACACATAATTATAGATTTTCTGTGGCGGGGGGTGGGGGGCTGGGGGAAACCCCCTAAACTTGACAACATATGCAAAACAGACGGCAACATCCTCGAGCTGTTCTCCTAAGTGGCATGGAATGACAGAGGGAGAAAAGCTTATTTCCCCAAAACAGTTCCCACTTTTAACACAATGCTTTCCAAACTATCTAGTACGCACACTATTTCTGGCCCGCTCTTCTAGCTCTTTTCCTTGCTAATCTACATGCAGAAGCTGATAATGCTCCAAGGATCTGATTCAGATGGCCATCTGGTGCACTGCGACAATGAGCTTTATTGGTACAATGGGCCCAGGAACTATTTGCTAAGGAAATGAAAACTCAGATTCCAGGAAATCTCTAGTTGCCCCACAAAGATACCTAGACCACCAGTGCTACCTGCCCGTTTCTGATCCCTCAAGCCCAGGTAGGCAGCCTAAGAAAGAAAGCACCATACCTGTAACTGGTGGGTAACAAACAGAACCGTCTTGGACTTGAGGTGCTTCCGGATAGCACTGTTGAAGATGTGGTTGCCCACGTGGGCATCTAAGGCACTGAGGGGGTCATCCAGGATGTAGATGCTCCTGTCACTATACAAGGCCCGGGCGAGGCTGATTCTCTGACGCTGCCCACCACTCAGGTTGGCTCCTCGCTCGCCAATCTGCAGGAGCCCAGCAGCACAGTGAGCCCCCAGCTCAACCATGGAACAGGGTCAGAGCCACCCCCTGCACCCCTCCTCTCTCCCACCCACACCAGCGCCTTCTCTCGAATTTCTCACAGATGAACTGGCACTGTGATCCTTCCAGGAATGGAGGGAGTTGGCACAGATGCCTCCTCCTCTCCTACAATTATGGGGGACGGATCAATCCCACAACCAGCCTTCATCCCTAGGGACTCCCCCTCCAACCCGTTCTCCACATGGCAGAAAGATCTTTCCAAAACACAAAGGTGACTAGGTCCCAACCTTGCCTAACTCTTCAGGAGCCCCTAAGGATGGAATCTAATACCCAAACTTGGCATACAAAGCAGATCTTGTACCACCCAGCACCCTTCCACAGCTTCCAACCTCCACAGTCCCATCCCCTGCCACACCCTGGGGTCTGAGCCATTTCAGACAAATGACAATGTCATGTCCTTGCCTGTGGTGTGTCTCCTCGGTTTCTGGCATCGTCCCCTTTGAAATTTCCCCCAACTTATCCACTAACTCCCCGAAGAGAGGCTTTTTCATTTTGTGCCTATTTGTTGAGTGTCTCACCCTCTCGAGTGCATGCTTCTGGAGGGTGCAGGTTATCATCACAGCCCTTTACGCCCTCAGTGCCGAGTACTTTCTGCACGTCTCTGGCACCTCAGAACAAGCACCTAATAAATGTCCCTAAATGAATAAATGAGTAAATCCTCAAATGGTAATGGGCTTTGTATTTTTGAAAAATCTTGCCTTTAATTGAATTTTTAAAAATTCAATGCATTCAGAGGTTTTCAAACTTGACATTTCATTAGAATTACCTGCAGGGTTTGTTAAAATAGATTGTTGGTCTCTACCCTTAGAGTTTCTGATCAGTGGGTCTGGGGTGCAGTCTAAGAATCTGCATTTCTAACAAGTTCCCAGGTAATGCTGATGCTGCTGATCTGGGGACCACAATTTGAGACCCCCTCAACTAATTAAGCCATTCACCAAATCTGCTTAGCTAACTAAACCAACTAGATTTAGTTGCTATCAACGGAATAAAGGTGCCCATCCCAGAAACCTCCAGGCCAGCTCATGGGAGACAAGCTAGCACAGACTAGTACAAATACTGCCTCTGGAGACTGCTACCAGGCAGAGAACCAAAGAAGGGAGGATTTGTTCTTAGGGTCTTTCTTTCTAATGGACTCTGTGAGTAAGGAGGCTGGCAAAATGAACTTCAGGGAAGAAGCTCGACACACACATGCTTGACTTAAGGTTTCATCCTGAGTAAAAACATTAACTCTGAATCAACAATGAGATTTTGCTGAAGTATGTATATACTTAAAACAAGAAGTGCTAATATCCCTACCCTAGAAAATAAATGTTTTCCTCACACAAAGGCCCAATGAAAGCAGAACTCCCTGTTACATTCCTCCCTGAAGCATTTAAGATACATTTCTAGGAGGTGGCTCTGGCCTAGCCCTACCACTCATCCCCAGAGCCTTCCCTGCTGAACTCACTGCCCTGTCAGGGCAGAAGGCCTGTACCTCAGTCAGGTCACTGTTGGGGAGGATGGCCAGGTCAGGCCTCAGGCAGCAGCTATTCAGCACAGAGTTATATCTGGAAGACACAAAGAGATAGTGTCAGGGACGTGGCTGAAGTAAAGACCATGGACTTGGGCTGCCTCGCATCTCACGTGGCCGAGATGGAAACCAAGCATTCCTTGCCTTTCTTCATCAAATTCCTTCCCAAAGAGGATGTTGTCTCTCAGAGTGGCATTCAGGATCCAGGCTTGCTGGGCCACATAAGCGAAGGTCCCACTGATTGCAATGCTGCCCTCTAGAAGTGTCATCTAGGGAAACAGATACCACCCAATGGCATCATAACTTAAAATCATCACTCTAAGCCAACAAACCCCCCCCCCCCCAACCTTCTATAACGGACTCTACAAGTTTTGGTCATTTCATTGCATGCTTTTTGGACCCAAATCCAAACTCTACCTTTGTTCCAAAGAGAGCTACAACAGCAAAGAAAATCAAAGTCCTCCTTGCTTATGTGACGGGAGCCCAGCATAACCCATAACATGAATGAACATATCATTCAGCAGCCCGTCTGCCATTTGACACCCTTTCTTCCTAACTGCCAACTGTTTAATTAGTGAAAGCAAGCACAAGCAAGAAGGTCCTTTCAGAGGATGCCACAAGGATTTGCAGCTTGTTCCTTGTTCAAAACAAGGGCCAACTCATCTACAGAATTAATCCAGAAGCTGGCTAGACCAGCTGCTTCTATAAAACGAGGACCAAAGGGGGGGGAGAAATATCCCAGGTTAGGCATCAACTAGTATTACACAGTATCCATATAATGATAATGGACCTTCTCAGCCAACATGAAGGGACTGCAATGAGCCGTGTGCTTTGCGTTGTGTTTTCAGCCACAGTGATTGGTATTAAATTGATTCATCCATTTTGTCTTCTTTCATGACTGACAATAGACACCTGCCTTGCGTTATGGATGCTCTGACTTTGAAGCAGTTTTGTCAACCAGCCCGTGCACTACTCATACATACAAGGATACCTTCTCAGAAACCACCACACAGTGTATACACACAGGCACACCTCACCACCTGTGATGTGGTATGTACTTTTTTTTTAATTGTTTGGGGTTCATTGAGGGCACAAAAAATTAGGTTAAATTGACTGCATTTGTTAGGTTAAGTCCCTCTTATAATTGTGTCTCACCAAGAGGTGCTGTATATACTGTAATCTCTATCCGCCTTCCACCTCCCCTCTCCCCACTCCCTCATTCCCCTGCCCCCCACCTCAAATGAATTTGAGTTTTTCTTTTAGGAGGATGTGTATTAGATCGTCTACTGGCTTCATATTAGAACTGAGTATATTGGATTCTTGCTTCTCTATTCTTGTGATTCTTTACTAAGAATGTGTTCCACCTCTATCCAGGTTAATACAAAAGATGTAAAGTCTCCATCTTTTTTAGTGGCTGAATAGTATCCCCTGGTGTACATATACTATAGCTTTGTTAATCCATTCCTGGGTTGGTGGGCATTTAGGCTGTTTCCACATTTTGGCGATTGCAAACTGAGCTGTGATAACGTCTAGATGCAGGCGTCCTCAAACTTTTTAAACAGGGAGCCAGTTCATTGTCCCTCAGACCGTTGGAGGGCCGGACTATAGTTTAAAAAAAAACCAACTATAAACAAATTCCTATGCACACTGCACATATCTTATTTTGAAGTAAAAAAACAAAATGGGAACAAATACAAACACACCACCTCAGTTTGAGGACCCCTAGAGAGCAACGTTGTAGGCATGTTGACGTGCACTTCAAAGTGTTCAGAAACCCATGGAGGGTCTACTGTGGGGACCCAACTAACCCATGGAGGGTCTACTGTGGGGACCCAACTAACCCATGGAGGGGCTACTGTGGGGATCCAGCTAACCCATGGAGGGTCTACTGTGGGGATCCAGCTAACCCATGGAGGGGCTACTGTGGGGATCCAGCTAACCCATGGAGGGGCTACTGTGGGGACCCAGCTAACCCATGGAGGGTCTACTGTGGGGATCCAGCTAACCCATGGAGGGGCTACTGTGGGGATCCAGCTAACCCATGGAGGGGCTACTGTGGGGATCCAGCCAACCCATGGAGGGGCTACTGTGGGGACCCAGCCAACCCATGGAGGGGCTACTGTGGGGACCCAGCTAACCCATGGAGGGTCTACTGTGGGGACCCAGCTAACCCATGGAGGGTCTACTGTGGGGACCCAGCTAACCCATGGAGGGTCTACTGTGGGGACCCAACTAACCCATGGAGGGTCTACTGTGGAGACCCAACTAACCCATGGAGGGTCCATTGTAGAGATTCAACGCTAGCTGCTGTGGTACAAACACTCCACATGGCACCACTGTTAACAAACAGTTAAAGTCTAAGGACACAGGAAAGACCAGAATTGCCACCTCCCTGTCAAACAGGGCTGCCAGGATCTGATCCAGAAGCAAAGGTCCACTCAGTTTTCAACCTAACTGCCATTCAGCCTAGCCACTCCCTGGGAAAGGAACATCTTACTGCTGAGTAGCATTTAGGAACTTTTTCTTACTCCCCCCACCCCATCACTGGCCCTCAAATCCAGCTGATTATCAGAATCACCTAGGAAGTTTTTTGCTTTTTACAAAAACCAAATGGCTGGGCCCAACCACTGGAGAGTGTCATAAAGCAGAAGTGGGCATAGGGAGGTGACTGCCACTCAGTGACCTGGATGTAGCCTTCCTCTGAATGCCCTGGGAACCACTCTTGGGGAGAACCACAACTCACTAACTGTGACAGTGGAAGCCACAGAAGACAAGAAAATATCCCATAACCTGGAGGCTAGAAGGACACCCTTCCCCGCCACTATGCCAACGTGCTCATTTCAATTCAGTGGACCTCATCCTTCAGGAGGTAATAATCTCAAGTTTATGTTCATCTCAGCCTTTTAAGTCAAGCTAATTTAATGCAAGCTAAGAAGGACATGGGTGTCCTGATGTGGGTGTCCTGGGTTTTTCCCCGATTATTTGGTCCTGAAATATGGCAAAGATAATTTGTCTCAGCAAAGGTAACCATCACACCCCTTGCTCTGTAAGTACCGACAGCTGTCTGCTGGGCCCCTCTGGGCCCTGTGACACGCTGGTCACAGGGGTTCACACCATGAACCCCTAAGGACGTAAGTCTTTCACTGGTTAGGCTGATAACTCAGTGGGGCTTTGCTTCCCAATCAAGTCCAGACAGTTCTGTCCCTGACACAGAGGCTGGCAGTGCTGGCTACTGCTTCTCTAGTTTAACTCTTTGTCTACAGTAAGGCAGCACTGGGTATTCATCCGTCTCTTATCTCTGCCATTTCCCAGCACATGGTCTGGCACACCTATAGCACTCAATAAACACAGGCTGAATATATTAAGGCGTGAAAAACAACGACTCCAGCTAGGGTATCAGGTGCCCACTGAGTCCCCTTCCAGGCACAATGCTGTTACGGGTTGGGGGTGGGGGTGAAGGGGGACGAGTCAGCAGGACAGCATAAGGCAGACCAAGGGTATACTTTGCTTTAGCTTTCCTGACTCTCTTCAGGAAATTAATTTTTCCTGAGATTTTTGCTAAGCAGAATCCAGAGAAATGTCAAGGACAATTAGCAAACTCTTACCTGGCCTAAAATGGCTGAAATGAGAGAGGTTTTTCCACTTCCAACACTGCCACAGATTCCAACCAGTTTTCCCTGGACAGAGCACACAGAGAAAGAAAGGTAATTAGGAGACTACTGACTACTTTATCTCTGAGGCCTGCCGTGTGTCTGAGGGACAGCACATTAACTACAGACCATCACCACGGAACTGCCATCCTGCTGACCCAAAAAGGTCCTCAGCGCTGGTCCCGGCTGCCCAGCAGTGGAGTTTCTGCGGGGATGCACTGAAGTACAGCAATGGAAGCCCCTGGGAAAACTGAACTGCGCCGCACATGTTCTGTTATCACACAGACACTTTTAGGAAGGCTCCGCCCCTTTCCTAGTTTGTTGGTGGCCCATGTTTTTTGTTTATTTATTTTTGTTGTTTTTGGGAAGAGAGGGCAGGACTCTTAATCATTTTACTACGATTTTTTTCTCCAGAGTCTATAAATGATTTTCATGGAAAACTATGTGCACTGTTGCTTTCATTTTTAGGGAAGTTTATTTCCAGGAATCTTATATAAAACTGGAAAATCAAGCCTTTGAGTAACTGAGTATCCATAGCCAAGATAAAGAGTTCACAGAAGCCACTGCTGGAAGTTTTCAAGGACAGAGGGATGACCTTGAAATGACCATTTGTTCAGCAACCCTGTGCTGGTTCAAGCCTCCCAGAGAAGGAAGGGCAGTGGAAGTGAGGAAAGAACACGGGTTCCGAAGGTGGACAGGCCTTGATCTGAATCCCGACTCCACGAGTACTTTCTAATTGTGTGATCCTAGTCTATGACCTGAACTACCGTGTTTCCCTCAGTGGATCTGAGCCCCCCTGGTTCCTGTAGAACCAAGTATACTGTCAGGTAGGTAACAAAAGTCTCTGTACTATTAGTTCTGACATGGTCCAGGAGTTGGAAGGCATTGGAAGGGTCCAGGAGTTGGAAGGGGCACCACCTGGCGGAACTGAGGGTTCAATCACAGGTTAAATTCTGCAGCAGCCAGCTAGGTCTACCCAGAGAAAACCACCTGTGGTTGTTCTGATGACTAAACAGTGAGTAAATGAGACACCAACAAGGAAGTAAGTGCCTGCTGCGGAAAACACTGGGCGAACATTATCTTCTCTTCCTCTCCCTGAAGGGGCGGCCCAAGGACAATTAGGGCACCTCTCTTCAAATGGCAGGAGAGTTCCCTGCATCTGTGGCTCTAAAGGGCAGGAGGGTCAACAAAGGAGAAGAGTAAATTCCTGCTGCATGGGAGGAATAATTCTCTAACAGAGCTTATCAGCAATGCAACAGAGCTGCCTCCACAACCAAGATAATAGTTATCAAATAAAAAGCCTGTGACTGGGAGTTAACTGAAGTAAGAAACTGACTTGGGCTCCTGTCAGTGATGACTACACTAATACATGGAGCTTCAGCTGGTCTCACCGACAGCTGTCTCCCTCTCCTGCTGACAGCTTTCAAGAGCTGGAAGCCTGTTGTTCTCTCCTCAGTCAGGCTCTGCACCTGCTTAGTTAGCATCCTCTGGTCAGCCTCTGATTCTGATACACATCGCATCAGAAGCACCTGCCACCTTATTCCAGTTACATGGGCAAACATTTCTTACCATCCCTATCACCACCACCTTTGGGCTGACATCTTCAGCTTTCTCCTGGGTTACTGCAATAACAGATCTTAACTGCTCTCCTTGCCTCCTTGTCTCCCTACACAGTCTTTTGAACCCAGCAGCTAGAACGGTCCTCTTCATATGTAAGTGGATCATGCCTTTCTGCTCCAGGTCTCCCCATGGCTTCTCTTCCTGCTCGGAGAAACAGAGTCTTCCAGAGGCTCCAGGGCACCCACTGTCCCCCTGCCCTTAGCATCTGCCAATCTCCCAAGCCCCCTCCACTCCAGTGGGGCCTTCGTGCTTCTATTTCTCCAGTCTGGAATGCTCTTCCCTAATAGCACACACAGCTCACTCCCTCACCACCCTCTCAGGTCTTTTTCGCTGAGGCCTTCCCTCAAAAAACCTATCTAAACTGTAACCACACCTGCCCCCCTGCCCCAGCACTCTCCACAGCCCTTATCACCACGTGACAGGAATGCAGTCCGCTTGTTTACCATCTGGTTTTGCCCACTGGAACATAAGCTCAAGGAAGGCAGGGATGTTTGTCTGGCTGGCTTTTTGCTCCTATATTCCCAGCCCTATGACAGCACCTGGCATAGAGCTGCTACTCAAAAACTAGCTGCTGAATGAATACACAGACATCTGGGACCTTCTGATGACAGGGCCCTCTGGTACTGCTTCCCAGTCACACCTGCACATAACAAGCCTTGAACCTGGAGTCTGGTCCAGGCTCTCTACAGGAGAGCCTCTGAGACTCTTGTCCTATGCTACCCGGGCTGCAAAATCACATACCATCATGATCCTTCTTCTAAAAATCAACTCACAAAGCAACTGCTGGCAATAGCAGCCCTGAGAGTACACACGATGTGCCAGGTTCTGTGTGACACACAGCCTGCTGCTAACGACGCAGAGTTACGACAACTGCAAAGCTCACATACAACTGCCAATAGCCAGAAACCTATTCAAGCCAAAGTCCTGGAAAAGCCAGTTGAAAGCTTCACTACTTTGCTTATAAAATCAGCATCTCATTAAGATCAGTTGTTATTAATTTCTTTTGTTAAATGTTTACGTATTTCTTTTGGAGTAAGAGCAGGCCCAACTTACTCTTTAGTTCAAAATCACTCCTAGCCACGAAGTACCATGCTGAAAGAGCGGCAGCCGCTGACGCTGGCCAGGTCAGCAGGGCGAGGTGCTGTGGCCGGGCGCGGGTGGGAAGGCAGGGGGCTCACCTCCTGGATTTCCAGGTCGATGCTGTACAGCGTCCTCTGCAGGCGGAGGCTCCCCAGGTGGATGTGCTTGCCTTCCTCCTCGTCAGGGCTGGGCCGCTCGTCGCTGTCCAGGAGAAGGTGGCCCTTCTGCTCTGCCAGCACCGCCTGATGCTCAGTGCGCTGCAGCTGCCTCCCCTTCTCTTTCTTGCCCCTGGCAGCCCTCTTGTCTTTTTTCATTTTGGGGGTCAGCTTAGGTGAGTTCTGGATACTGGAGTGGGAGGAGTCCCATGCCAAGGTGGCATTTTTCATCTCTATCTTGATGTGAGGGCTGGCTGGTTTGTTCTTTATCATGTGAACCTCTTCCATTAGAAACAAACTCTGATAGGAGTTGTGAGAGAGGTGCAAAGATGAGACACTGGATCAAGACCAGGGAGACAAGCCTAGGGCGCACACTCACGTAGCAAAACACATCAGGCTATACAGTGGAGGAAGCTGAAGAGCAAAAGGTAGCTCATTAGTGTAGCCCAGTCTCAAGCCCATCAAGGGTCACAGGAGTGTGGGGACAACCTCAGGAGGGACAGGGGCCTTGGCAATCGACCCACACTTGCCACTACACATTACAGGCTAAGTGACCTCTTCCTGTTCTACCAGCCTAATGTGCACCTCGGGACATCTAACTGGCATACAGCTCCTTGTTCTCACTCAAGAGGTGCCAAGCAACAGACAGGAAAACCACAGTGCACAAGTGTTCACTAGCTGGCTTTCCTTCCAGACCCCTCCTCCTTTGGAATTCCACAGCCCTGTGCACTTCCCTCACCCACAACACCACATCTCTCCACAGGAGAGGAAGAACTAGGGTTGCCACCAGGCTCACAGTGCTAGGGTGAGAAAAGACTATCTTCTTGGTAAGAAATTATTACTATTATTTTTTTTTTTGTAGAGACACGGTCTTACTTTCTTGCCCTCGGTAGAGTGCCGTGGTGTCACACAGCTCACAGCAACCTCCAATTCCTGGTCTTAGGCGATTCTCTTGCCTCAGCCTCCCAAGTAGCTGGGACTATAGGCGCCCGCCATAACACCCGACTATTTTTTTGTTGCAATTTGGCCGGGGCTAGGTTTGAACCCGCCACCCTCGGTACATGCGGCTGGCGCCCTACCCACTGAGCCACAGGCGCCGCCCATTTTTTAACTTTTTTTTTCAGAGGGGGCAGCTGCCTTTCCAGCCGCATCCCTCGGTGGCATGCATGTGATGGCCCATGGGGATGGCCAGCTATCCAAGGCCAACCGAAAAGAAATTCTTATGTCTTCAAAGCCCTGCCTTGGAATTTGTGAGAATTTAAAATGACCAAAGGAATGAACTTGCATGGACGTGAAGGGTGTCTTCACTTCCTGGAGAAACGTCCCTTGGGAAGAGAAGGAGGCTCTTTCCTACCACTCATTCCCAGAGTCCCACTGAGTTAAGGGAACAAAAGCCAAATTCTTGAAAAGGGGAGTGTTCCTGAAAGTGCTCCTTTCCTTTATTACTGGCCATAATAAATCATAGTCCATCCAGCTTGAGCAAGAACAAGAGATCCCGTCTCTACTAAAAACAGAAACAAAACTAGCCAGCGTGTGGTGGAGCCAGTAGTCCTAGCTACTAGGGAGGCTGAGGCAAACAGAATTGCTTGAGTCCCGGAGTTTGAGGTTGCTGTGAGCTATGACCCCACAGCACTCTACCAAGGGTGACAGAATGAGACTCTGTCTCAAAAAAAAAAATCATAGTCCAAGACTTTCCCGTAAGACTCTGAACCCATTTCTGACAACCATCTTCAATCAGTGACCCTCTTTACAGAATGCTATCCCAGTTGGATTTCCAGTATGATAAAACAAAGTTACTTAATAAAAATTTGTAAAACATCAGAACACTTTTACAGAAAAGATGACTCTTAGGATTAGGACTCTGCTTAGCTACTTTGAACCCCCAACTATCTTAAAGTTTGCAGGTGCTATTAAATGTAATATATAATCTCTTTCCCCAAGAACAAGCCCATTCTCTTAGAACCTAAATATCTAAGCTTCCTCTTGTCCTCTCTTGCCATCACTTTCCCATTCATTCCTAATCCTTCATCATCTCAGAAATGCCATATTTTTAAATTTCCTAGATAATCTTCACTCTTGGTCTACTTTAAGGTTAGCCCCTGCTGAAAACAGCTGTTGGTTTCATTTGTTCAGAGCCTTCCTAAGAGACAGAGCTAAGAATAACAACATGCCAAATATTTCAGTCACTTTCACAGAGTAAAACCATATTCTCCCAGAATTCCCATACTTCTCCCCCCTCACAAATTATTAAAGGGTGAAGATCTTTCAGGCCTCAGTAAACTATTAAGAAACATCCTGGAGCCTACAGGTTTGCACAGCTCCTTCCCCAGGTTCCCTTCCCACTCTCTGAACCCCAGCCCCCTCCCAGGAAGGTTCCAGCTTTAGGTCACTCTGTACTGCTGTGCTGACAGGCACAGGAGTGCCTCACCACACGTGAATCCACATAGATATTACTTGGATTTGCACCTTCCAGGACAATAGACTCTTAGAGGTATATAAACCATACAACTCAACTTCATCACAGGACACAGACCATCAAAACAATACTCTTATTAGAAGAATCAAATCAGAATGTATCTGTTGAGCAGAGAGGGTACTACTCACAGGGTTGCCAGCTAACATATAAGATGCTCGGTAAAATCTGGATGCCAAAAGATGGTGAATAATTTTTCAGGATCATTGTGCCAATATCGTATTAACTGGTGACTCATTTTTATTTGCTAGAGCTGGCCACTGTCCTACACTGGTGACAATATGACCAGAAATTTTCTCCTAGAAATTTTTTTTTTTTTTTGAGACAGAGTCTCACTATGTCACCCTTGGTAGAGTGCCACAGTGTCACAGCTCACAGCAACCTCAAATTCTTGGGCTTAAGCGATTCTCTTGCCTTAGCCTCCCAAGTAGCTGGGACTACAGGTCCCTGCCACAACTCCCGGCTATTTTTTTTTTGTTGTAATAGTCATTGTTGTTTGGCAGGACCAGATGGGTTCGAACCCACCAGTGCTGGCGCCTTAGCCGCTGAGCTACAGGTGCCAAGCCTCTCCTAGAAATTTTATCTCTCTTTTCCTATCCTTTAATCATACTATCCAATAGGAGGCAACAAGTTCTTCTGCAAGATGAGCCTTCAGGGAAGGGCAGATAGAGAAAAGGCCACACTTGCACATCTATCAGATGCCCAGCCCCCCAAGAGAAAGTAAGTAACACAAGAAGACGGGGTAAAAAGCAGAGTTCTACGACATCTTCACTGAATTTCAAGGTCTATAGAAAAAAAAAGTCCCATCCTTTTCATCCTCTTGTCCATCTCCCAGAAAATAATAGGAAAGCTGATGCTTTTCAGGGACACATAATCTCAGGGTTTTTTTATTTTCAAAAGGCTGCCTTAGATGATTCCCCAGGATTGAGGCAGGGGTCCTTTAATGTACTCAGAAACATTATTATAAATAGTTGCCTTCTAGCTAAAAACAACCACCCTCAAAACTCTAGTGAAGTAAAAATGTAATGCTAATTAATAAGCACCTGAAGATAATAAGAACCAGCTTACAGTTGGAGAGGGGAGATTATGTAATAAATACTTGTTATCTTAGGCCAATTAAAAAAGAAGGAAAAAAAAACTGCTGAGAGGAATAAGACAGAATGAGACTGACGTCTCATGGGACATTAACGAGCTATGGGTGATTTTGCTTCTGCTGTTAACTCCAAATCTTCTTGCACAGAGGAGAGAAGCCTGGTGTGAAAAGCCACCTGCTAATATAATCCTTACTAATAAGCGAAGAGAACCCTTGAAAAAACAAGAGAACAGGACCAGGCATGGTGGCTCACACCTGTAATCCTTGCACTCTGGGAGGCTGCGGCAGGTGGATTACCTGAGCTCAGGACTTCAAGACCCACCTGAGCGAGAGCAAGACCTGTCTCTAAAAATAGCAGGGTGCTGCGGTAGGTACCTGTAGTCCTAGTTACTAGGGAGGCTGAGGCAAAAGAATCACTTGAGAGTTTGAGGTTGCTGTGAGCCATGTCGCCATAGTACTCTACAGAGGATGACAGAGTGAAACTCAGTCTCAAAAGAAAAACAAGAGAACAAACCTACACCATACACCCATTTCTTCATCCAAAATGCTACCAAATCCATTAACTAACAAGAACACAGGAACAAATGAGGGAGAATTTATGGTCAAACACTTGCTTCCTTCCATGACTGCATGTGGCGGGTTCAGCAGAATAAAGCTCTGATTACCATTAGACCATTTCCTTTAACATGACTCCAGCTCCTCAGCTAGCACCCAGGTTGGGCTAGGGAGGACATAAGGATGGGAAGCATTCTTGAGGACCAACTGTCCTGACCAAATAAAATTAGTTAACTGTCAACAAGTAGAATATAAATAAATTCTGGGAAGCTATTCTCCATTCTTCCTAAGAAGAAAATTCAATTTATGTTCTCCTGAAATTCTAATGACATTTAGCCCTCTAACAACTGAGCTTCAAGCCTTCATGTCACCAAAATTGCTTTTGTATTACTTCCACTAGCCAGGACAGACAAGCACGGGCCCAGGAGCTAATCTACACAGTGGCACTGTTAAGGAATTCCAGTCCAATGACACTCCTTTTTAACCACTTTCAAATCTCTCTTTCTCCATTCTCCCACGTATACTCCCCCTCTTGTATCATTTATTATTCCGAAGGCACAAAGAACACAGCCAAAGCATGACCAACTAACCACATGCAGGAAAAGCAACTGGTGTTTACTCAACTGCACTTCTCAACATGGTCTAGTTTTAGGACTATTTCTATGTTACTGCATTCCTTGCATCATGAGTGGCAACCACAAGGCAGGAAAGGTAAGTAGGAAGAAGGACTTAGGGGCTCAGCACCCGTAGCACAGTGGTTATGGCACCAGCCACATACACCAAAGTTGGTAGGTTCAAACCTGGCCCAGGCCAGCTACACAACAATGACAATTACAATAAAAAATAGCTGGGCATTGTGGTGGGCATCTGTAGTCCGAGCTACTTGGAAAGCTGAGGCAAGAGAATCGCTTAAGCCCAAGAGTTGGAGGTTGCTGTGAGCTGTGATGCCACGGCATTCTACCAAGGGTGACATAGTGAGACTCTGTCTTAATAAAGAAAAAAAGAAAAAGAAGGCCTTAGGGCTTAGCACCCATAGCTCAGTGAGTAGGGCTCTGGCCACATACACCAAAGGTGGCAAGTTCAAGCCCAGCTCGGGTCTGCTAAACAATGACAAGTGTAAACAAAAAATAGCTAGGTGTTGTGGCAGGTGCCTATAGTTGTAGCTACTCAGGAGGCTAAGGCAAGAGAATTGCTTAAGCCTGAGACTTTGAGGTTGCTGTGAGCTGTGACACCACAGCACTTTACCGAGGACGACATAGTGAAACTCTGTTTCACACACACACACACACACACACACACACACACACAAAAAGGGATTTATTTCAAGACCAGCCTAAGCAACAGTCTGACCTCGTCTCTACCCAAAAAAGGAAAAATTAGCCAGGCATGGTGGCACATGGTACTCAGGACTGAGGCAGAAGGACTGCTTGAACCCAGGAGTTTGAGGTTGCAGTGAGCTCTGGTGACACTACTGCACTCTAGGTGTCTCTAAAAAAAATAAATAAGAAGGACTTAGGATGTCAATGAATCAAAATGATAATGGCAAAGATCAAGGGGAGAAAACCCTGAGAGTTACCCAATAGCACCACTGGTCTTCTAGGTTAAATCACTTCAAGGCCCAGTGAGCCACAGCCTAATCAGGCTCAGATTATAGCTCAGGTCCAGGTCTAGCTCAGGCTAGACGGAAGGGGCTAGCACTACAGGGAGACACTAAAATCCTGGGAACCCAGTCTTCCACAAAAGGTAAAAATCCACATTAATTTAAAAGGGTGACCAGTCCACTCCGTGGCTTAATTCAGTCTCCTCCACTGCCCCCTTTCTTACCAAATTGCCAAAAGGCTAATGGCAAACCAAAGCCAAGTGCAGCCAACCTACATGGTCCCTGGAACACAGGCAGCAATTAGTTGTGCCGGGACGGCCCTGACATGAGGAAGGGGAAAGGAGCCACTCACCTTAAATCTGTCAACAGCAACTGATGCTTCTGAGAGGGACTTCACTGAGAATGGTGTTACTTTCAAAGCAAAAGTCATGGAATTGAAGACAGTCACCACTGTGAAAGCCTGAAAACAGGAAAAGAAAAGAATCTGAGCCTGATTAGGTCATGCAGATGTCATCAATTTCCTTCCAGGAAAGTTATAGCCTGACAAATGTTACTATAAGTCGGTTACATTTATTTATTTTTGGTTACAGTTTTTTAAAAGTAGGGTTTTTATGAGACCTTCGATTAAAATTCTCAGTAAATGTGAAACATAGGATGACCTATATTTTCTTTTTTTTCTTTTTCTTTTTTTTTTTTTGTGGTTTTTGGCTGGGGCTGGGTTTGAACCCGCCACCTCCGGCATATGGGGCCAGCACCATACTCCTTTGAGCCACAGGCGCCACCCAAGGATGATCTGTATTTCATAGTTAAGCCCAAACTTAGGTTGTCTAAGACAACCTGCACACTACTTGTGAATAAGAACTGGTAGCTCTCTGCTCTGCCACTTCTCAGCTCAACCACATGTATGAAAAAACACCATCTAATTCTTGGGGGGGAACTTCCAATCTACAGCATTTCTAAAATGTTCCCCATCCCTGAGGGCTCCCTGACCTGTGCTGCCGTCAGATCGAAGCCCAGGGTCATGTGAACAGAGAACGTCACGACGCTGGCAATCACCACCACAATGGGAGCCACCCCAACAGTGATGCTCTGAAAGTATCCAGCTTTTTCCAATATCCGACGCTCCTCCTCTCGGATTTCTATGAATAAAATCAAGCCAATTTCAAAGCAAGTTAAAAGAAACCTTGAGATACTGCTCCTCCACCACCGAATAAGATCCTGCTGGTCCTCAGCCACACCTAAGTTTCAAAATGAGCCTTTAACAACTATGGTGCAAACACTAGGTCAGGTGCGATGTAGAGGCAATTCCGCTAGTAAAGCTGGTCCATAAGCCTAAGGTTTGAAATGTCTAAGTCACAGTAATGATTCTAGCAGAGAGCAGTCGCTACATATGAGGACAACAGTCATCTCCCATTTTCTGATTCTTCCTGTAAGTTGCTTAGGTTTTGAAGGAGTGGGGATATTGTCTGTCCAACTGGCAGTCTTGTTTTCTTACCTAGTAGCTGTTTATTTTTTGCCTAAGGAATTGTAGGAAAGACTACGGCACTGAAGAGTTAAAAAGGGCCCGAGATTTCCTAGTAAGCCTGTTGTATGTTGGCAACGTGATAGAAGCTTCCATACCAAAAAGCTGCACGGATAATTGGAAGAAGATGGGGTGAAATACAATTTCTATAGGCAGAATGATTTTTCCTAACTATCTGCAAAACCAATATTAACAGAGCAACCATGGAGGACTAAAGACCATGGAGAAGCAAAACAATAAAATGGTGACATATTTTTAAATATAAAAGTAATTTTTCTGAGAGGCTATGCATTACCATAAAGGTACTACCATTGTGCTGGGAACTATCATCAGAGCTAGTGTGTAAGTCAAATAAAAACACAGAACTCAATGCTCTTTTCAAATTAACGCACACAGGTCAGAGATGAAAGATGAGTGGAATCTCTGAAAGGCGAGCATAAAAACTACAGAATAAGAGAGCCAGGAGCGACCCTGAGCAGCCATCCTGCCATCGAGGCTGGCAAACATCCATTCAGAGTCCATTTGTTCACTCTAGTGCAAACAAACTCACTATTTAACTAGGCAGCCCAGTCCACCACTGGACACCTCTGTGTGCGCGGTCACTTCCTCTAGACGCTTCTAAGCTTAACAGCTCTCATAAATAACACTGAACATAACATTCCTGAAGGCTGAGTCAGTGAAACTAAAACAGGAACCTTGATCTGAACACTGTATTTCTATTCTTCCTGGAACTACATTAACTGTATTCACTCAGTTCCCTGTGAGGTGATGGTCAATTAACAGTCCATATCTTTTTATTTAAATCAAGTTTAAATGTACCCATGTATTCATCTTTAAAATCTACAATGCCAGGGGTGGCACCTGTGGCTCAGTGAGTAGGGCACCGGCCCCATATACCATGGGTGGTGGGTTCAAACCCAGCCCCAGACAAACTGCAACAACAAAAAATAGCTGGGCGTTGTTTTTTGTGGCAGGCGCCTATAGTCCCAGCTACTCGGGAGGCTGAGGCAAGAGAATCGCCTAAACTCAGAAGTTGGAGGTGATAAAGTTAGACTCTGTCTCTAAAAAAAAAAAAAAATCTACAATGCCTTTAAATATCTCCTTCTTCAATTTCATCTGTCTTAAGACCCACCATTGCAACATCTTTTTTTCTTTGAGACAGAGTCTTACCATGTCACCCTCGGAAGAGTACCGTGACATCACGGCTCACAGCAACCTCAAACTCTTGGGCTTAAGCGACTCCCCTGCTCAGCCTCCCAAGTAGCTGGGACTATAGGGGCCTACCATAATGCCCGGCTATTCTCTTTTGTTATTGTTGTTGTAGTTATTGTTTAGCTGGCTCGGCTGGGTTCGACCCTGCCAGCCTGGGTGTAGGTGGCCAGCGCCCTATCCACTGAGCTACAGGCACTGCCATGGCAACTTTCTGAATGTCCAGTCTGTGTTAATTATTTCTCCTAGCTTTGTAGGAGCTAAAATATTGCACTAATATATTGCAAATGCTTATGCCTGCTTTAAATTTTCAAATCAGGTTAGGCCCAGCCACTGACCATCCATCATTTAAAAAAACAAAAATAAAAAACAAGAAAGTTAGAGTTTCTGATAGAACCATAATCCAGCCATCCCCCAGCTCACCACTCAGGTCACACAACAACCAACCTCTGGTGGATTTGCAACCACAGAGTAGAAGGAGGAAAAAGTGGATTTCTCTGCAGTCATTTGATATGGTCCTCCAAGACAGCCTCATGGCAGGCCAGGAAATCACGGGAAGGATGAGAATGGACACGGAGGCTTTGAAACAAAATTATTCCTAACTAGCTATATGATTTTGGGAAAGTCACAATTTTCCCAGTCTCAGTTTGCTCATATGTAATATGAGGTTATGGGTACAAATCTCTTAGATGCCTCTGAACACAAAGCCTGTGTATTATGACCTATGACCTGAGGAGTCCTAGGATCTATGTGCTTCAGAAGCAAAGCAGTGTGAGGGATCAAAAAAAAAGAATCCAAAGTCCTTATACCATATCCACAGATGTAATCTTTAAACTCACTTTGAACACTCTGGGAAAATGCTTTGACCCAGGCATACATTTTAATAAATTTAATGTATGTAAGAACTTCATTCATCTTCTGGACACGGTGATCTGTGGCGGCTACACATTTTCTCCTGAAATATGCAGTGAGCCGTGATGTAAACATCTGAAAAGAAAAGCGATACCACACCAAATCAAAGCTCATTCAAACCTGAGAACTACCTGATCTGCTTAAGGTCATTCTAAATACAATGAGCATATAATACTGTTTGGACAGGCCAGATTTCAGGTAGTTGTAATGGTTTTAATAAAAGTGATCTATTGAATTATAATCTAATACTAATCCTTATTTTTCGTAAGGCAGTGAAGTTCTCATAGTGATCACAGACAAGTGGTGCTACCAAAGGGGAGGCGGAAGCACCATATCAGGTAGCGCCAACTTGAGACCAAGTGTTCAAACACTGCTGTGTTACAAGGGGAGGGTTCACCTGCTGTTCTTCTCCTTTGCTCACTCTTTTTCTTCTAATAGTTTTTTTTTTTTTTTTTTTTTTTTGAGACTGTGTCTTGCTGTGTTACTCAGGCTAGTCTTGAACTCTCAGGTTCAAGTTACCTTCCCACCTCAGCCTCCCAAGTAGCTGAGACCATAGGTGTGCATGACTGTGCCTGGCTAGATTCTTTTTTTAAATGTCATTAGGAGCCTCTGCCTTTATGCAAATGACACTTTAGTTCCTCTCAAGTCACATTTCTGTCTATATGGACTGAGCACTGTCCAACTCCAGATTTTTCCAAACCAGGTTAAGTGCTTTGAGGAAATTTCCAACCAGAGATGTAATACCCCCATGACCTACTATAACCCAGTGGAAGTAACTCATCTCCTAAGAAGAAACTGCCAAGGCACAGTTTGGAGGCTTACTTACTCACCATTGATGGATAAAAGAGGATAAAAACAGCTGATCCCAGGAAGCCTGTTGGTCCCAGAATAATTACATTGTAAATCATGCCTAAAACGGCAACGATGGGTCCTCCAGCCAATAAGCTGCCAACAGCAGCTGCCTCAAACATCCTCTGCCCATCGTTGGAGCAAATGTTGATAAGCTGCAAGATATAAAGAGCAGTGAGGGCACCCCGCCAGGGCACAGGTCACTTGTCTCAGGAGGAAGATAAGGTCAGAGAAGGACCCAGTGGAAAGAAGCAGCTCATGCTAGGAAACAAACACTTCTCACTCACCTCACCCAGGGACTTTTCTTTAATGTTCTTTAACTTAAGGATCTTCTTAAATGCCATAGTTAGGATAGCCCCCCGCAAACGGACACCAGTTCGGTAATTCAATGCCCACGTCAGCGCAAGAGACCAAGACCGCACGGTTTCTGTCAGGAGGAGGCCCAGGACTAACAGCAAGCTGTACTGCAGGTTAGACTCTGTTGCCTGGGTGTACTCCAAGAGGTGCTTCACCATGAAGGCCTACAGGGAGAAACACACACCACTGTCAATACCCCCACGGCACCCACACACAATGCCACGGTGTTATGTTAAGTTAGAAAGAGTAGGCGGGTCCAACTGCATGGCGGTCAGTGTGCGCAAAGGAAAACCTTCTCGCAGGACCAGACGCTACTGCAGCCTGCCTGCAGTGGTGTATTCAGGGCTTTCTGCAGGAGGTGAGTCTAATTTGAGACTTTCTTCGTAAGGATGCTATCAAAACCATTACTCTTTCTAATGTAACATAAACCTGTCCATGAGCTGAAATTAATTCTAAACACATGGTCATTCAAAAGTATAATATATATTTGACCTTATTCCAGTAACTCCACGCATGGATACATTTCTTTAAATGAAATTAAGACCTTTGGGGGGATTGTTTCAAACGTGCTTATTTGATAAAAAGGAACAGTGTACCTACAGTTGTACTGGGGAAGAGTGAGAAGTGCATTTGCAAAACATTCCTGAAAATAAACATCAGCAGTTTAATAGTACAGAAAAAAGCAATCAAAGCAGACTATAAAAACTTCAGAGACCCTCCCACGGCCCCCCCCCACTCCCGGCTCCCTCCCAAAAACAAAAACGTGTTACCTCAGGTAGCATATGTCTAACACCACCTGCAGAGAGGGAAGGCAGCCAGCCCCCAAGAACCACCGAGTGCCACCTCCAGCTCTGAGGTCCTGCAACGCCGGAGCACACACTCACACAAGGCACATTCAGCAACAGTATTAAATACCAGAAATGGGAAGTAATGTACTTTTATTGAAAATGAAAAAAATATAAAAGTACCATCTTCAAAGAGCATCTCACAAACACTGTACAAAGGAGCATTGCAGTAACATACAGTGGGAACATACAGAGTCGGGTTACACAGGGCTGGCCATCTAACAGGTCATCTGGCCTCAGACTGTTGTTTTAACTACACACAGTGGAAATACACAATAGAACCAACATCTGTTTCCAGAGTCCGAAGTAGTACACCAGGCTGACAGCACTCAGTTAGGGCTCCTGAGGTTGCAACGATTCTGCAAGGGAGTGGATTCTCTAGGAATAAAGACTTTGCTGCTAAGGAAAGAGAATTAAAAAACAAAACAAAACTAAAAATTCTCCCAAAGAGGTATTCTGCTCAAAATTGCTGGTGCTATTGGTGCACTAAGCTGAGAGGAATCACCTCTGCTTAGGACAGAATACAGGATTCTAAGCCTCAAGGAAAAACTGGTGGCACCCTGAGTTTTCTCCAGTGCTTGAAGCTAAAACTGATCTTGACAAAAATCAAAACAAAACACAACAAAGGAGGGCTAAATCAATCCCCCCCACCAAATGAAGAAAAAAAATTAACCTGAAACCCCTCCACCCATCTCTCCTGGTTCCTTACAGCACAGGTGACTGCAGCTATAAGCCAGAGCTGAGTCACAGACAAAAGAGCGGGCCAGACGGGACTGCCCTGAGGGAACTAATCCTGGATTTCAAAACCCAGACCCTCTCTGGTTAATTTGTATTTCTCATTTTTTTTTCTGAGTGTAAGTTAATACCAGATGTCCACTAGGTCCTAGGAGAGATCCCCACCAATCAGATTTACGTCAAGTCCCAGCAAATACCCTGATCAAAACGGGAGATTTCAAATTCCATGACTACTGTATTCCACCTTTCCCCTCCCTCAGATTTTTAGGTTTAGATCCATTGCTTGGGTCACCACTGCATACAGCTGGTTGTTGGTTTACTAGCAAGAAGATTGGCTTCTTTTCCAGTATGCAATCCAAAATGTGGAACTGAGTCAGAGGGTCAAAGCCCCTTTTCCTCACGTGAAGCGACTCAGTGAGATGGCGGTGCAGTGAAGCATGTTCCCACACACCTTGGCACTGATGGAGCAGTCTCCAAAGGAAGGCTGAAGGGACCGCAGGTTGTTGCTTTGGGCTCCTTCCTTCCCATACCTTTAGAGTGCCAGTTTTCAGCACTGGGTAATAGCATTAGCACCCCCAGAGGGGAGGAGGGGGGAGGTAAAAGACAGTAATGAGTGTTTACGCTATGCAAAACTTTCAAAGGGGGGAAAAGAGGAAAGAGCAAATTAAAGATTTTCCAACACATAGTTTTTTAAAAAGCAATGACATTTCAAACCATTTTGTATGGGATAAAGAAAAAAAGTTTTTATGAAAAAAATCCAACCAAAATTTAGTTTTTAGAAAGTTACAAATTTATCATTTAAATCTAAACAAAGTGGAAGAAAACTCAAGACTGTCAGCATAGCTGTGTGGCTGTGGAAAGCATTCCCAGTGAATAAACTTTACCTTACCTGAACTCTTGGCGAGAGATTCTGCCCAGCTTGACTCTCTCATTCTGACCGCAGAATACAGCCATCCTGAAAATTCTAAAGAACAGCTTCTGTCACTGGTTCCACTACAGAGAGACTCCCCCCAAATCCAGATTCTGACAGCACCAAGCAAGCTGCAGCTGGAGAGAGGTTGGAAGGGTGGGAAACTTACCTCTCTAAAGGTTTTATACTGTCCTTTCCCCAAAAGGCCCTGGAGAAGAGTTAGCATTCGCCCAAAGAGCTAGCACTGCGGGAGGCAGCCTTCTGCAGGTCACAGATCACAGGTCAGGCCTGGTCTTTTGTTTTATTTTATTTTTAGAGACAGAGTCTCACTTTGTCGCTCTCAGTAGAGTGCCATGGTCTTTTCAAACTGTCTTAATCCAGGCAGGCCCCAAACCATCTCTGTAAGTTTGGCTACTGTCTTCCTTCCAGGGTCAGGACCATGCTCTTATAGATTCTGGTTCTCCATTAATGTTAGGGGTGACCCGAGGGTACCCTGAACACAGTGCTGGTTCACTGGCATCACCAAAACCTTGGATCACCTCATTGCATAAATATCTGGCACCAGCTGGCCAGCAGTTAAAAAACAAAAACAAAAACACAACACTTTGGTTGTGTTTCCTTCATTCTGTGAGTGGCTACCAAGGTTCAGTGAGACCTGGACGGGGTGAGGGGAGAGGGTTATAAGAAACAAGGATGCTACATTTGGGGAGCTCACATGTGGGGAGTCTGTTAAGTAAAATAACAGATTAAGCTACTTTGAAAGTTGTGCCAGATTAGAAATTTTGCAAAAATCTAAAATGGGTGTTCCTCCAAAGGATTTATGTCCATATATGAGAGGGTTGCTCATTGCTAGTACTAATCTCAAAACCATCCTGGCTCTCCAATCTCCCAATTAGAATAAATGCAATAGAACTGGAGCTCCAAAAAAGAAGTTTGCACTGTTCAGACATTCAAATCTTTATCGTTTACACTGTGAAATCTTTTTATCCATGAAAGAGAGGAGGGATGAGTCCATTGCTTTCTCAGTTGTTAACACTGGCCTTGAGGTATTCTTCCCCAAAAGGGTAGAGAAGAAAAAGCAAGCTGCTGTCTTCCTATTTAAAGAAGGCTCTCAGCTTTCCCTGGCATCTAGACGAGTTTATTAAAAATTAGTATCCCAGTGCACTGCACTGCAATTAAGGAATATACAGATGCTCAAGGGAGGAAATAGAAAGCCACAAGCTACATGTGCACCGGTAACTTTTTTCCAAAAAAAAAAAAAAAAAAAAATTAAAATCCCCAAGTCCTTGGAATTTTTTTTTCCTTTTTTAAAAAAGGGGAGCCAATGATGTTCTTGCAGGGACCAACTGGAAGTGAGAAAGCCCATTATTGCTTTAGAAAGAAAGCCTGTGTATGGTGCTACCCATATGAAAGAATTCTAGGAAGGATCAGAGCAGCCACCAACCCTGTAGTGAAGCAATGACAGAAGCTCTTCTTGGGGGAAGCTGGCTCTAGGAAAGTGTTTGCCAATTTCATCAATAATATAGCATTTCGATTATGTGGTCCTTCTTATTTATATAAAAGTATGTTAGTTGGTCAATTAATATGGAAACTCAATACCAGAAAAGTAGCGTTTTCTGCTTCAGAAAAGAGATTTAACACTTTAACAAGAAACATCAAATATTAAAGAAAAACAAAAATGCAAATGAGTTTTACCTAATCACCATGCATTACGATTGTGTACTTACCAAAACCATGAACCTCCAGCTTACCCACACACGGAAAATGCACAGTATAAGCAGTACTACTGATCCGATGCCTCAAGGCAAATATGTAAAGAATAGATTTAATCAAAGTCTCAAGTGCAAGGCAGCACAGCAGGTGTAAGGAATAGGGTGCCCCGAAAACAGTGTGAACGTCAAAGGCTTTCTCACCTACTCTGCTTTAGTACAGACTGAGAAACACCACAGCTGCCACCCCAATGTGCCACACAGTTCATACCATAAACCAGACTTAAAGTGGACTCCAGGTCAGACTCTTAAAAACCTCAACAGTCCTCTCCTTTTCTCAGGACTCATTGGCCACAGACCGCCAAACATGTGACACCTCTGGCTCCCAGAATCCGGCGTGTCATTGGTGCCGGCTCACCAGCCACATCACACAACATTCTCTCATCCACTCGTGGCACCGCAAGAAACATTTTCCTGGACCAAGGACATACAACCAAGAAGCACAGTCCCATGTGGCACTGGAATCAGCTCAGTTTCTCTCCCGCCCCAGGAAAGCAAGCCAGTTCCATTCCTTCTCTGGCAATACTGTCCCCTCATCCTTCCAGCTGCTGACAAGCCACCGTTTGCTCCAAAATCCATCGACCCCTTTCAACAGACCTGGAGGCATCTCTAAGGCTACCTAGCCCAAAGCTGAGCACACCCCCTGCAATAGAACAAGAGTGTTAGAACTGGCCGTGGCCGGGCCCCTGGAGACTGCCAGAAAGGATAGTTAGACTTACTGGTCCACTGAAGCCAGCCAGCTGCGTGATCATCAGGCACACGATGGACAGGACGAGCCTGGTGCGGCAGAAGATCCACACAACCCTTCTCAGGGAAGCGGCGTCTGGCCCCACTTCATTCAGCTCTTCTTGCCACAGTCTCTCTAGTCTTAACAAGGGCACACGTCCTCGTTACACTCTCCCCGGGAGGAAAGACACACCTAGCTTCCCTCCTGCCATGGCTCTTTGTCTCCAGGCTTTATCACCACTCACGTTAAGTCTTTCCTTTAAAACTGTGTACACAGTCTTCACTTTCAGGAAAAAATACCTTTCTGAGGTAACTACTGATTTACCCTAGATAGGCAGCCTCTCAGGATGCAGAAAATGATGAGACAAAAGCCTTTCCTTCCACCCAGAGAAGTTACCAATGAATAAAATGTGTAAGAACTCCCTTTCTCAAGGGTCCCCAACTCTTTCTGAAGGTTCCTGTAGTAAAGTGTAAAGCTGTGAACTAGATTTTAATCATGACAATCAGCTACCACAAAAATGTACTCTGTCACAAGGCAGCAACATAATCTCCCTGTAGACTCAGGAAAAGAAGCGGGGCTGAGAGAGAGAGAGAAAGCCCGTGGTTAAAACAGGATCAAAGGTGAAATAGGAGTAAAGCAAAAGAGCAAAGAGAGTCATCCCAGGCCGCCCTCCCTCCACAGGACCGCACAGCTCTCCTGGGCTGTGCCACAGACTCCTAGCTCAGGCCCTACCCACCCAGCACTATGGGACAAGGGTGGACCAGAGACGCCTACCTTCTGCAGTTCACATCAGAGGACTCGTGCTTGGACAAAGACCACACGTCCTCCATTAAGAGCTCCCCCTTCTTGTGGGCCTTGAGAGCCAGAGGAGAAAGCCATGAAAATGTCGTGCAGGAGAAGAGCCCAGCATTGTCCACTGGGTGCTGGTGTCTAAGCAGAGAAAATAAAAATCACAAAACTGTCAACACACACGAAGAGGCCAACCCATATTTAAAAGACTCTGTATAGGCTGGGTGCAGTGGCTCAGGCCTATAATCTCAGTTCTTTGGGAAGCCAAGGTGGGAAAACTGCTTGAGGCCAAGTGTTCAAGACCAGCCTAAGCAAGAGTGAGACCCCACCTCTATTAACAATAGTAAAATTAGCTAGGTATGGTAGTGGGGCTCTACAGTCCCAACACTCAGGAGGCTGAGGCAGGAGGATCACTTGAAGCCAAGAGTGTGAGGTTGCTGTGAGCTATGATGCCACTGCACTCTAGCCCAGGCAACGTAGCGAGATTCTGGCTCTACAAAAAACAGAAAAATTAGTGGTGGCATGCACCTATAGTACTAGCTCCTCAGGGAACAGGATCGCTGGTACCCAGGAATTCTAGGTTATGGTGAGCTATGATAACACTACACTCTAGCCTTGGCAACAGAAGGAGACTCCATCTCAAAAAATAAAACAAAATAAAAACAAAACAAAAAGCCCTGTCTAGCAAACAGAGGTCTTCCCCACTGCTCTAGTCTTACCCTGAGTTCTCAAACATTCTTTTGCTGCTTCACTGACATGTCATTAAGCAGCAGGGCCTCTTACTTGGAAGTGGTCCGGATAGGCTTTAGGACATTCAAGCCATGGTGGTACTTTCCCTTAGGATGGTCCTCATCCAGGATTCGGAGCTGAGAATGCATAGAGACATCCAAAGAGAGGCCCTCCGCGCGGGCTGCTGTTTCCAAAGCATCTTGGCATTCCACCTGTTCCACAGACAGGGAGAAGCAGGAGCACAGTTAACACATGGGTGAGAGGCAAATCTAACAGTCAACCAGCTTCACCTCCACCGAGTAATCCCATGGCTCAGGAGATTAAACAGTAACTTTGTACAATATGAACCCATTAAATAATGTTTACCTAGGTATTTAAAAATTTTTTACCAGATTTTTCTTTGTTGAGTACCTTTAGGTTTACAGAAAAACTGAACAGAGAACATAGAGCATTCCCATATATGAGGTCAGACAATTAAGTTCACAAACTCGTCCTAGAGAAAGTGCTACAGATCTCAGTGCTGAGTATCACTATGCTCACCAAATGGCCAAGCATAGACTCTGTAGTGACCACAGTGAGATTCAGCAATGAGGTGTGTTAGCACTTTTTCTAGGATGAGTATGTGAACTTAACTGTCCGATCTCGTACCCAGTCTATTCCCCATCCATTTTGCTTATTAACATCTTCCGTTAGTGTGGTGCATTGGTTACAACTGATGTGCCAAAGTCCACAGGTCATAATAGGGCTCACTCTTTGTGTTGTACGTTGTAAAATTTGTATTTTAAATCACCAAATGTTTTATCTTCTGTTTCTCAAAATGTACTAAGATTCAATTAATTCACTTTTTTTTTTTTTGAGACTGAGTCTCACTGTGTCACCCTTGGTAGAGTGCTATGGCATCACAGCTCACAGGAACCTCCAACTCTTAAGCTTAAACAATTATCTTGTCTCAGCCTCCCACGTAGCTGGGACCACAGGCACCCACCACAACACCCAGCTATTTTTTTTTTCTTTTTTTGTTGCAGTTGTCATTGTTGTTTAGCTGGCCTGGGTTGGGTTCAAACCCACCAGCCTTGGTGCATGTGGCTGGTGCCGTAACCACTGTGCTATGGGTGCTGAGCCCAATTACTTCACTTCTAACCGCAAATTCTACTGTTCATTTTCTATAACAAGTTTCACATTTGGCTCCAATTAAATGTCTCCTCTGGCGCAGTAAGTCTCCTGTATCTCTCATGAGCACGGAGAACAGAAAGTGGGTCCTCACCCGGCTGCACAGCTAAAGAACCCCATCTGCCTTTCCTGTAGCATGAAGCAGAGGAAATATAGTTACATATTATTTACCATGAAGCTTATAAATGTTAATTAATTAGGTTAACAAAAAGTATATGTAATTCTGGTCTGACTCTGATAGGGGAAGGAGGGGAGTGGGGCAAGAAGCTGAATACATCCATCCCATTTACTCTAAAATCACTCTAAAAATAACTCTGAAGGGGGCAGCACCTGTGGCTCAAAAGAGTAGGCCGCCGGCCCCATATGCCAGAGTTGGCGGGTTCAAGCCCAGCCCTGGCCAAAAACTGCAAAAATAAATAAATAAATAAATAAATAAGAAGAAGAATAATAACTCTGAAGGTAATAATGCAAAGTTTATGCTTTCCTATTGCAGAAGGAAAAGCTTCATTTTCCTCAATTTCCATACCTTCCTTTTCTCTCTAAACTCAGATTATAACAAATATTTCCAGCAATTATTGTAAAATAGAAACAACGGACAGACCCCACACACACACATTGAGAAAAAATTAGTGGTACAGCATCAACACACCACACCTTACACAAATCAGAGTCTATTTTTATACACCACCTCTTTCCCACAAAGAACAGAGGCCACTCAAATATTAGCAGAACTGAAAGGGTAGCTTTTGTGAATAGGGCTCACTGGATGCATATGCAGATCAAATACAAAAGCTTTAGTTCACAGCACAGTTATCTTCAGATAAGAAACCTACTTGGTATCAGGCAAGTTTACAGCCCTGGACAGCACAATTGTTTCCTTTTACGAAAAGCGAGATAGACCAGATTTCAAGAGTCGAAGAGCACAGAGACGTGCACTGAGGACTGCTCAGCAAAGGTTTTTTCTTACTTGCAAGCTGCACATGATCACAAAAGGAAAAAAACAAAAAAACCCAAAACTATTGGGTTAAGAAAGAATTAAGGTACACTAAAAACATAAGCACATATACCACAAGTGAGTAGTGGAGAGTTGGAATCTGTACAAAGTAGGTACAGAGTGATACAAGGATTTTATTTGGATATGTATCCAAAGCTTCAGAAGAAGATGATAGATTTTAAAAATACCACTTCAGGTACACACTGCATTATTTGCCAAAACGGATTATATGCTGGCCCATAAAGCAAAACTCAGTAACGAGAAAATCCCCAAATGTTCAGAAGTTAAGCAATACAATTCCAAATAATATAAATTTAAAAAGACATCAAAAAGAGAACTAAAAAATATTTTGAACAGTAAGAAACTAAAAAATCATCAACATGTCTGGGATACAACTAAAGCAGACCATAGAGTGAAACTTTGTTGTTGAGGGTGTTGAGACAGTTTCACTCTAACTATGGCCTGAGCCTAGCTCACAGCAACTTTAAACTCCTGGGCTCAAGTGATTCTTCTTGCCACAACCTCCTGAGTAGCTAGGACTATAGACACCTACCACAATGCCCAGCTAATTTTTCTATTTTTAGTAAAGAGAGGGTTTCACTCTTGCTCAGGCTAGTCTCAAACTCCTGAGGTCAAGGGATCCACTGACCTCCAGCCTCCCAGAGTGCTAGGATTACAGGCATAAGCCATCATGCCTGGCCACAGAAAGAAATTTTGATTGCTTTAAAAGCATATATTAGTTTAAAAAAAAAAAAAAATAGAAAAATCAATGCTTTAAGCTAGGGGTAAAAAAATATTTTCTCCAGAGGGCCATATTATAAATTATTTTTATAGGCCAAGAGACAAAAATCAAGGATATTTTATAGGTACTTCTATTACAAGAGAAAATAAATTTCCACAAAAGGTTTACTGACAAAATTCAAATTGTAATAGAGTACAATTTTTTATAATATGAGTCTATTAATAAGAAGAATGTAATTCTTTTATGGAGCAATGACTTTTCACTTAACTGGGGTTTAACTGGGTTTCTCTTTCATCAAAATCAACTGCAAATCTTCCTCTTTAATGCTGACTTGTAATGAGATTTTGCAATTGCATATTTGAAAATGTCTTCACGAAGACAGGTGCTGCCAAATACTGAAATCAATCCATGAGTACCTGATTTTAATTGAGCATATTTATCTCTTGGAAGGCCTTATAGGATTTTATATTTTTCTCTCATCATTTGCCTTTATCAGGCCATTACAATGCTGATCAATCACCACCAATTGAAAATTGGGTGGAAGCTACCAAATGGCACAATTAAATGAATTTTTTTTATTGTGGCAAAAAATATCTAACATAAAATTTGCTGGCTGGTACAGTGGCTTACTCCTGTAATCCCAGCACTTTGGATAGCCACGGCCAGAAGCTTGACACAAGTCTGAGCAACATAGTAAAAAAAAAAAAGAGCTAGGTGCGGTGGTGTGTTCAGATGGTCCCAGCTACTCCAGAGGATGGGGCAGGAAAATTGTTTGAGCCAGGAATTTGAGGATGCAGTGAGCTACAATCACGTACTGCACTCTAACCTGGACAATGGAACCAGATACAGTTATCAAAAAAAAAAAAAAAAAAAATTACCATTTCAACCACTATTAACAGAACAATGCAGGGGCATTAATTATATTCACAGTGTTCTCCAACCATTGCTACTACCTATTTCCCAAAACAAATGGATCTTAAAAATGGAAAATTTCTTTGTACTTCATTGTGCTCTCAAAACACTGCTAGAATTATAATTACAGCTTAAAAGTCTATTCACTACACATTTGTAGTGGAGAGATCTTCTCGTTTTAACTTTTACCAGCATAAGCAATGTATAAAGCAGCTTGATGTTATTTATGATTAAAACATTAGTTGTCATCAAAATTTACCACAGTACCATTTTACATTCTCACTAGCAAGGTATGAGAGATCCAGCTTCTCCACATCCTTACCAGCACTTGGTACTAGGATTATTTTTTATTTTACCCATTCTAACAAACACCGCACAATATCCCATGTTGGCATTCATGCGCACTGCCCTAATGGCAAACGACGTTTAACAGCTGTTGACATTCTCTTCAGCTTGTCTGTTCAAGTCTATTGCCCACTTTCTTTTTCTTTCTTTTTGAGACAGAGCCTCATTGTGTTGACCTGGGTGGAGTGCTGTAGTTGTCAGCTTAGCTCACAACAACCTCAAACTCTTAGACTTAAGTGACCCTCCTGCCTCAGCCCCACTCCCACCCTCAAGTAGCTCGGACTAGACACCTGCCACAATGCCTGGCTAGTTTTTCAGTTTTCAGTAGAGATGGGGAGTTGGGTGTCTCGTTCTGCTAAGGCTGTTCTCCAGAGCTCAAGCAATCCACCCACCTCAGTCTCCCAAGTACCAGACTACAAGCTTGAGCTACCACACCCAGCCCTATTGCCCATCTTCTTTTTTTTTTATTGCTCATGTTCTAAGTAGATCGTTTTCTTGGTGTTAAGTTTAGAAAACTTTTATACATTCTGAACCCCAGTCAGATATGTGATTTGCAAACTCTTTCTTCCCTTTTCTGGCATATTTTTATCCTCTTAGTAGGTCCATTCACAAAGCAAAATTTGGGCCAGATGCAGTAGCTCATGCCTATAATCCTAGCACTCTGGGAGGCCAAGACCAGCAGATCGATTGCGCTCAGGAGTTTGAGACCAGCCTGAACAAGACCCATGTTTCTATTAAAAATAGAAAAATTAGGCAGGTGCAGTGGCATGTGACTGTTCTCAGCTACTCAGGGAGGGTGAGGTAAGAGGATCACTCGAGTCTAGGAGTTTGAGGTTGCTGTGAGCGACAATGACAGCACAGAACTCTAGCCTGGGTGACAGACTGCCTGCAACAAAAAAAGCAACGTTTGTAATTTTGATGAAGTCTATATGACTGACCTTCTTCTTTTATAGATTGTGCTTTTACTACCATGTCTAAGAAATCTTCTAACCCTAGGTCATGAAGGTTTTCTCCTAAAAGTTTTCTAGTTTTACATTTTACATTTAGATCTGATTCATTTTGAGTTAATTTTTGTACAAAGTATAAAGTTTAGCCAAGATTCATTTTCTTTCTGCCTTAGATTGTCCAATTTTTCTAACACCATTTGTTGAAAAGACCACGATTTCTTCTTCAAATTATTTTGCACCTATGCCAAAAACTCGGCCATACTTGTGTGAGTCTATTTCTGGACTCTGTTCCATTAATCTATAGCATTTATCGGTCCCTGCACTAATACCACTAACTTGATTAGTACAGCTATAAAAAAAAGTTTTAAAATAGGTAGTGTGGTACCTCTAAATTTATTCTTCCTTAAAAAGTTGTTTTAGCTATTTTGGTTTCCAAGTGAACTAAGTGCGAGAGTTAGAAAAGTTTCATAAACATCTTTTAATGTTTTAGAAGCATCAGAAAAGGAAAACTTGGTATGCCATCCATCAGTGTGCTTCCATGAGAAAGGCATATTAGCACTAAGAGGAAACTAGAACATTCACAATCTTTCAGTCATTCTTTCAACAAATAACTTACCAAACACTTCCTATATGCAAAGACTATTCCAGATGGCAGGAACAAAAATATGCCAATTCCTCTGTGTATAATACTCTCATTTCACTTTCCTCATCTCTAAAATACCTAGTGACAGTTTTTCACCAAAACCTATTAATAGAAAAGTAACTAGACTCAATTAAAAAAAAAAAAAAAAAAAAAAAACAACCTTCTGATTGCATGAGTTTTGTTCTTTTGAGTGTATGTAACAATGTCATGTCCCACCATTGTTGGTAATAGCTTACTTCCTGTATTAGAAAATGCCAAATTCAAAGTCTGTTTAAAAAGATTCAAATGCAAGCCTTTACTCCCCCAGGTTTCTTATGAGAACTGTAGTGGCATTATCAAATGCCTGTGACATGGCAAAGACTGAGGGCTTCTGTCCTGCCTTTGACTTTGGAACAAGGCTCTCAATACAATTTTATCCTGACAAATAAGTGTATAGAAAAGACTACACTGTTGATTTAAGAGAATCACAACTTGCCACAGTAAGCAACACCCTCTCCAAGAGACATTCCATTTTAGCTATTCTTTCCTAAACATTTTTTCTAAACTATCTAACTTATCGTATCTTTTTACTTATTGCCTACAAAGTCTGACACTTAAGTTCACAAATTTGCCACCATGCGCTTACATGGGCAACACTGTACAAACACCTCGGTGAGGTTTCATAACCTTGGTATATCAGGGTCTCATGGCTGTGTCCATGTGCATGTGCTGAGTGTGTTCATTATTCATTATTGTTGCTGCATGTTTTTGTGTGCCATCACAAGAATGTCAGAGTTTGAATTAGAGCGATGAACAAACATTACATTTCTAGTTAAACTTGGAAAGAGTGGTGGAGGTGAAATCAGAGACAATAGTCCAAGTTTATAGGGACAATGCCACAAAGAAACCAGTGGTGTGTAAATGGGAGTAAAGATCTCTGAGGGGAGAGAAAGCATCACTGATAAAGAGAGGTCAGGGAAGCCAGTAACGCTCAGAACTGATGAAAACATTTTAAAAAGTCATCAAATAATATGTCAGAATCATCAGCTGACTGTAAGAAGCATAAAGGTAGTGGACCACAGAAGCACCAATAGAGTAACAGGAAAACCTGAACTGAAAATGCTGGCATGAGAAAGGTATGTGCAAAAATGGTCCTGAAGGAGCTCACCAATGAACAGAAAAAAAAGCAAAGAGCTCACATACCACTGTCTGTGAGGGAGTTTTTACCAGTGAACCAATAACCCATATTGGAGCACACTCCCTACTCACCTAATCTGGCCCCCAGTGACTTTTTTCTTTACTCAAAGATTAAAAAAAACATTGAAAGGAAAGACATTTTGATGACATTCAGATCATCAAGGGTAATACAACAACAGCTTTGGTGGTCATTACAGTTAAAGAGTCCCAAAATTGCTCTGAAGGGTGGATTAGGAGCTGGCTGCTGTGACTTGGTGCATAGCTTCCCAAGGGGAGTACTTCAAAGGTGACTACAGTGATATTCAGTAATGAGGTATGCAGCACATTTTCTAGGATGAGTTTGCAAACTTAATTGTCAGATCTTGTATGTCAGGAAAATGAAATATCAGATAGGAATACGAGGACCTGATCCCAGATCCTCTTTCTAAGGGAAACATAGTCCCACTTCATATTTGCACCCAGTTCCTTCAGGGATAGGATTCTCAAAACAATAAGCAACAGGTATTTAGCTGTTGGCAAGAATGCTCACATGTTAACATTTAGGAAAAAAAAAAAAAAAAAAAAAAGCTCGGCGCCTGTAGCTTGGTGGCTAGGGTGCCAGCCATATACACTGGGGCTGCCTGATTCGAATTCAGCCCGGACCTGCCAAACAACAATGGCAACTACAACAAAAAAACAGCCGGGTGATGTGGTGGGCACCTGTAATCCCAGGGAGGCTGAGACAAGAGAATCGCTTAAGCCCAAGAGTTTGAGGTTGCTGTGAGCTGTGATGCCACAGCACTCTGCTGAGAGTGACATAGTAAGACGCTTATCTCAAAAAAAAAAGGAATTATTTTATTCCAACAAAACCATTTTCTTTTATAGCCTTAATATATTAATAATATTAATATCTCCATAGGCAGAATGTTCCCATAATTAGAGGCCATCGTGAAATACAGTGATTTCAAACGTGGATTCTAGAAGGCAAATATATCACAGGTTTGAATGACTGACTCTGCCAGCCCTCAGCATGTTAACAGAAGACCACTTTAAATTTCGGTTTACTCATTTTCATAATGGTGCATGCCATATAGAGTTGAGAGGAATTAACAGGATAATGGAAAGTGCTTAGTAAAGTATTGGGTATACAATAAAACACTTAAATACATTAACTATATTTCCCAAATATTTCTATTCAATAAAACTTAGAGCCCATCTCAACTATTTCCTCTTTCCTTTAGCTTTCCTGGACTCTGAAACTCAGGGAATGTATTTCCTCCCTCCTATGTTTTCCCTGCAACCAACACTCCTGCAGCAGGATGCTCAGAGAGGGCCACCTGTCTCACTACTTGTCTCCCTGGCTCCTAGCACAGCCTAGAGCTTGGCACCTATTATTCAAAGGTCAACTAAAATACCTTCCTGTTGCCTCACAGTCTGCATCAATATCATTTAATGTTGTATAATATACCACTAAGGAGATCTTAACCATTCAAATTCTATTTAGATTCTCTACACGTCTGGCTTTTTATTAACAATATAATAAACAATTATAGTTTATTTTTCTCTTTCTAGATTATTTAAGATAAATTTTATCAGTGGGGTTATAGGATTTAAAGAGTATAGCTCTAGCTGGGCATGGTGGCTCATGCCTATAATCCCAGCACTCTGGGAGGCCGAGGCAGGTAGATCACCTGAGCTCATTAGTTAGAGACCAGCCTGAACTAGAGGGAGGAGACCCCAGCTCTAAAAATAGCTGGGCACTGTGGCGGGCACCTGTAGTCCCAGCTACTTGCGAGGCTAATGCAAGAGAATCACTTGTGCTTGAGTTTGATCACAGGAGTTTGAGGTTGCTGTGAGCTATGACACCACAGCACTCTACCAAGGGTGACAAAGTGAGACTCCGTCTCAAAAAAAGAGTGTAGCTCCAATGAGACATACAGCCAGTTTGCCCCAATTAACTTTATTATAGAGGCTGGGCATGGTGCTATAATCCTAGCACTCTGGGAGGCCGAGGCGTGTGATTTGCTTGAGCTCAGGAGTTTGAGACCAGCCTGAGCAAAAGTGAGACCCCCCATCTCTAAAAAAAGAAAGAAAAGAAGAGAGAAACAGAAGAGAAGAGAAGAGAAGAGAAGAGAAGAGAAGAGAAGAGAAGAGAAGAGAAGAGAAGAGAAGAGAAGAGAAGGGAAGAGAAATAACTGGGTATTGTGGTGGGCACCTGTAGTCCCAGCTAACTATTACTTGAGAGGCAAGAGGGATCACTTGACCCCAGAGTCTGAGGTTGCTGCAGCACCCTACCCAGGGAACAGAGTAAGACTCTGTCTCAAAAAAAAAAAAATTAGCTCATAACTTTATTAGACAATGTGTACTCTAGTATTATTGAGAAAGAGAACTATTGGCTTTACTACTTTCATTTTGTTGACCTGAGGCCTCCTTTTTTCCATCTATGCTGGGCCATCAGCAATAAATAAAGGAAGCTAGGGTAATCTTCCTTGTTCATAGCCAAATCTCATGACTACCATGTATTATTTATAAAGGCAAATTATTTACTTGAAGGTGCAAAATTTGTACATATTAATTTATATGTAATATGAATAACATATTCAAACCACATAGCATTTATTATGCAATGAATAACAGTAATTGCTATGCTGGTTTGTTATGAATTAATATAACACTGTTTTAAATGCTTTACAGATATTAAATCATTTAAACCTTGTAATAACTCTATGAGATAGGTACTATAATATTATCTCCATTTTACAGCCAAAGAAACTGAGGCACACAGATGTTAAGCTGTAGCAGGGTCTGAATCCAGACTCAAGTTGAGGCTCTTAATCACTACATCATGTGCCTTTCAAAGAAAAAACAAGTAAATAAATCATAACTGTATAAGATGATCTAAGATGTTCCTTCATAAACAGCTCCCAGCCTGAGTACCAGATTAAAATAAACTCTGACTCTCCTAAGTAACCTCATTGTAAGCAAACAGTAGTTTCCAAAGTCTGTCACAATTACATGATCAGAACACTAGCATGTAAACAAAAAGTAAACTGTTTCACTTAATTGCAAAAATGCACATCCATAACTGTTTTTAAATCAAAGATGAGCAGATGCTACAGGACACATATATTATAGACTTATATTTAAACAAAAAAGAAAAGTACCTTTATTATAACCTGCCACTAACTACACAGATGCTTGGATGCCTAACTTCTCTTCCTTTCTAGGCTTCCTTGAAAGCTTCAGGCTTTTAAATGACTGAAGCATGCCAGGAAAAAAAAGAGTGTTTAAAGGTAAAAATAAATATATAACCTATCACAGGTAACATTCTATAAAGTGAATTATCAAAATTCTTAGGTTGAATGGATTGAAAATGGAAATGAACCAAGCAAAAAGACTTAATACATTCAAGCTATTAGGGCTTATTTATGAAAGCATAAATAATATAATAGGACAGAGAATCATGAGTCATTGAATATTCTTGAGATAAATAAATAACAGATTGGAGATTAATTAATTGATATCCAGATTTCAAGCCAGGCATTAACCCATCTGAAATTAACTCCCACAAAAGTTACATGAAAATGATGAAATAAACAGAAGAAAATTAAAGTAAATAGCATATTTAGTCCAGGTGTAGAGAGGAGACAGCCTTCTTTATCTCTTACAAGTTAGAAACTGGCTGGGCGTAGAGGATCACACCTGTAATCCTAGCACTGTGGGAGGCTGAGGTGGGTGCACTGCTTAAGTTCATGAGTTTGAGACCAGCCTAAGCAAAAGTGAGACCCCGCCTCTACTAAAAATAGAATAACTGAGGCAACAGGATCACCAGAGCCCAAGCTGGAGGTTGCTGTGAGCTAGGATGCCTCAGCACCCTACCCAGGGCAACAGCTTGAGACTATTGTCCCCCCACCAAAAACAAGTTAGAAACTTATCAAAGGAAAGATGGATGGGTTTAAATATAAAAAAGAAAACTTTTGCTTAATGAAATTAGTATTAAGAGAAGGCAGTAAAGCTAAAGAAGTGATCAGGTAACTAACATAATAATACATTTCAAATCAAGGGTTTTTACTGAAAAGTATCCAATTTTTTAATCCATTCATTTAACAAGTACTTATTATCACTATTATGCTTAGAGGCAGGGTTTCAGTATGTTGCCCAGGCTGAAGTGCAATGGTTATTCACAGGAGTAATCACAGTGTACTGTGGCCTTGAGCATCTGGCCTCAAGTGATCCTCCCACCTCAGCCTCCACGCACACCCCACTGCCTTACTGAAGGCTTACTGTGTCCCAGGTATTGTTCTAGGTGCTAGGGACACAAGAGAGAACAAAGAGACCCAGTGTCACCAATTAAGAAAAAATTATTTAGCTGGCAGGGTGGCTCACACCTATAATGCTAGCACTTAGGGAGGGAAAGTTGGGAGGATCACTTAAGATCAGGAGTTTGATATTAGCCTGAGCAACACAGCAAGATCCTGTTTCTACAAAATACAGAAAAATTAGCCAGGCATGGTGGTGTAAGCCTGTAGCGCCAGCTACTCAGGAGGTCGAAGCAGGAGATCACTTGAGTCCCCAGGAGTTTGAGTCTGCAGTGAGCTATGATCATGCCACTACACCCTAGGCTGGGTGACAGTGAGACCTTGTTTCAGAAAAAAAAAAAAAGGAAAGAAAAATACAAATTATTCCCAGATCTTAGGTGTCCAAAACAAACACAAAACAAGCTATATAAATATATAAATTAAATTTTGTTAAATTTTAAGATATAATTACATATTCCTTAAAATAGAGATAAAATTCAATATGGAAGGAGAACAGATACTACCTGAACACTGAACCATTTTTATTATGCTACCAAGAGGTACTCAGGAAAGCCAACTGGTAATATGTCAACACTTTCCATAGTCTGAGTCACCATAATTTTACTGCATGAAGAAAAATCTTCAAAAGAAAAAAATCATTTAAACCCAGGGTTTTATAGGGATCTAAATACCTAATACAAGATTAACTATAGTAGTTCAACACTCTAGCTCAGTACTGCCCAAAAGAAATATCTCTAGGCTCAGCGCCTATAGCTCAAGTGGCTAAGGCGCCAGCCACATACACCAGATCTGGTGGGTTTGAAACCAGCGTGGGCCTGCCAAGCAACAATGACAACTACAACCAAAAAATAGACAGGCATTGTGGCGGGTGACTATAGTCCCAGCTATTTGGGAGGCTGAGGCAAGAGAATCACTTAAGCCCAGGATTGGAGGTTGCTGTGAGCTCTTATGCTATAGCACTCTTCCCAGGGTGACAGCTTGAGGCTCTGTCTCAAAATAAAAAAATAAAAAAAAAAGAAAAGAAAAAAAAAGAAATATACCCTAAGCCACATAATGTATAATAATTTAAATTTTTCTAGTAGCCACATTTAAAAAGTAAAAGGTGAAATTAATTTTTATAATTTAAACCAATATAAAAAAGTATTATCTTTTTAACATATAAAAATTATTAGTGGGATGGCACCTGTGGCTCAAAGTGTAGGGTGTCAGCCCCACATGCCGAGGGTGGCGGGTTCAAAACCAGCCCCAGCCATAAAAAAAGAAAAAAGAAAAAAAATTATTAGTAAGATATTTTACAAGTGAGGCCTTTTCATATGAAGTCTTTGAAATCTGGTGGCCATCTCAGTTCTGATTGGCCACGTTTCAAATGCTCAGTAGCCACAGGCGGCTAGTGGTTACTTATACTGAACATTGTAGCCCAGTGGTTGTCAAGCCAGCATTCTTTTGCTTGCCCTGAGGACATGTGGCAATATTTGGAGACATTTTTGGTTGTCACCACTGCAGGGATGCTACTAGTTCTAGTGGGCAGAGGCCAGGGCTGCTGGACATCCCACAGAATGGCGCCCACAACAAAGTATCTGGCCCAGAATGCCCACAGGACAAAGGTAGCTCTGGAAAGCTGGATAGCTACACAGTCAGCACTGGTTTCATGAGACCATTTGTTTTTTGCGTTATGAGGCTTTCAATCCTTTGCAGAAGTAACTTTTCAAAGCTTTTCTTGACGTAATGTGAGGCACCTGCCTGTCTCTATTTCTTTAAAGAGACTTGACAGACAGAAAGGCTCTCGGAGACCAGAGAGCCCTGCCACACTGAAAGGCGTTTGCAGAGATGATTCATTCCAAAGGGAAAAGTACTGCATGATTAAAGGTTGAGAAAAAAAATGAAACAAAGAGCCTCTGCTGCCACTGATACCTTCCCTATGACCACAACCTAGCAGGTGCTGAGCATGCTGTGTCTCACTAGGGTGATGGCGATGGGGCAGGAGTGTGGACACAGAAAGCTACAAAGGGACAATGAAATCCAGACTCTGCCAAGGTTCAGATAAAGACCAGGGAAATACATGTCCAAATACATGCACATCTGGGGAGGGAGATGAGAACAACTGATCCAGAAGCATGGAGGGCTGCTGCCCGAGAGACGTCGCCTCCTTTGTGGCGCTAATACCATCCTCGCATCTGTGAGAATGAGTGCACTGCCACACTGCACAGCCGCCACTCACCTGGCTGCCCCAGCTCATTTTAACAGGCTGCCAGGGTGGAATGTCTGCTGACGGGGCAACTGCGGGCTTTCCCCTGCATCAAGGCCACTGGGACAAGGTACCAGGGGCCAAAAATCATCCCCCAGGATGAAGAGTCCAGTCCCCTCCTCACAGCAAGACAACAGCAGGCTGGCTCTCCAAAGCCTCAGCACCGAGGATTCATCTGAGTTGTTCCTGGACGTTGAGGTTGCAGGCACCAACTAGCAACACAGAGGCGCCTCTCAGCTTCCGAGAGAATTAAAGGCTGCAGTACTCCTGTCTGGCACACCCCTCAAAGGAAGTGGTATCCAGGGCACAGTCAGAATGGACAGGCCTCAGATCACACAACATAGTCTTCCTCTCCTCTCCCTAATTCTCAGGATCTTAAGACCAACACAGAATGTTTCTAAATCCCAAGAAAAGCTTTCAGCATATGTCCCCATCCCACAGCAGCTTTTGTGGCAAACATACAGAAGGACAAGCTTTTAAGGGGAATTGTATAGCTATACCATTAGGTATAGCTCTCAAGACTCAGAATATTAAAACTTAAATGAAAACAAAGAAATCAAATGTTGCTTTCAAATGTACAAAGAAATAAAGAAGCTGACATCCTCCCAAGACCAGCTGACTTCAGACTTTCCTACCCTTCCTATCCCCAAGTTAAAGAAACCTATCAAGCACATCTCCTCTCCTCATCTTCACCACATCCTCACTCCCCAGTGGGTTGTTGACAGGAACGTGACCATCTTAAGCTTAAGAACTTCCAAACTGCAGCCACTTCAGTCAAGAGGGTCAGTTTTTTTAGAACCCAACCTATATGAAGAAGAAACTCAGCCCTACCACCCAGCAGCAACGCTATGCTGGGAAGACGAACTGACTTGTGTGTCACCACACTCATTTGAAGCTGTGCTGCTGTTACTCTCAGGCCAGCGAACAGCTAGGAATACAATTCAGAAGGTAAATATATAAAGCAAAAGGATGTAACTTACCACCACAACTGTGGTAAAACAGGTATTTTTTTTGCAGTTCATAATCTAGCATTACCCCCATAATTAGCAGGAATTTTAAGGGCTTTCAGTTGTTTCATAAGATAAATTCCAAGGAATTTATTCAAAGTTCCTATTATGTTGGGAGTCTAAGATTAACTTTGTTAATAGCATGATAAGGTTTCAAAGGATTAAACTGAAAATGAATCACAAGGTGGGAAGGACTTACAGGAAACACTTTGAACCCAATTAATTGTTGAAGGGATAGAACAGACTTTATCCCACAAGATCTAGAGCAGGTGTTCCCAGCAGTGGCTACACATTAAACTACCTGGGGAATGTTAAGATAATACCAATGCCTGGATTCTACTGCAGAGACTGGTGTAATTGGGCTGGGACAGAGCTCCAGTACATGTATTATTTATTTATTTACTTATTTATTTAAATGTTTTTACTGTTTCAGGTTAAATGAGGGTATACAAAGAATCAGGTTACAATGTTTGCATTTGTTAAGTAAAGTCTGTTATAACTGTATCCCTACATGTATTTTTCTAATGTTCAAGTATTTTAATATGCAGCCTGGCCTGAAAATCATTGATTTAGATAATGGAACTTGTGAATGCTGGGCTTTTGCATTTGACAAAAATCCATTCAACAAGGTTTCAGGCTTCAGATTTTAAAAATGCCATAATATAATTTTCAAATAGAATGTCCTTCAGTGAGTGCCTAGTCCAGTATGTGACATGAGGGGCTCCACCCTGTGGCCACTGAGCTGCATAGTAGGCCAAGACTGCTGACTGTCATGAAAAGTAAGCACCAGGGTTAACAATTGGGCAGCTTGGCCATCCACTGTGAGACATAACATTTAAGAAGACTAAGTGACGCTCAATGCTATAACCTGCATAATACTAACTAAAAGTAAACAGAAGGTTGTAAAGTTCAGTGGAGTTTCTTTTTATTTACTTATTTTAGAGACACAGTTTCACTCTGTCACCCTCAGTAGAGTGCCATGGTGTCACAGCTCACAGCAACCTCCAGCTCTTGGGTTTAGGCGATTCTCTTGCCTCAGCCTCCCGAGTAGCGGTGACTACAGGCACCCGCCACAATACCCAGCTATTTTTTTGTTGCAGTTTGGCTGGGGTTGGATTCGAGCCCGCCACCCTCAGTATATGGGGCTGGTGTCCTACTCAGTGAGCCATAGGCACCTTCAGTGGGGTTTCTTAAAAAGCCAAACAACTAAAATGATAACCATGTATCATTTACTTCTAAAAGTCTGAGTGTACCAATTTCTTCCTTCCTTCCTTTTTTTGAGACAGAGTCTCACTTGGTCACCCTGGGTAGAATGCCATGGTGTCACAGCTCACAGCAACCTTAAACTCTTGGGCTCAAGTGATTTTCTTGCCTCAGCCTCCTGAGTAGCTGGGACTACAGGTGCCCACCACAACACCCAGCTATTTTTAGAGACAGGAGTCTCTCTTTGGCTCAGGCTGGTCTTGAAGTCCTAAGCTCAAGTGATCCACCTGCCTCAGTCTCCCAGAGTGCTGGGATTATAGGCCTGAGCCATTGTGCCTGGCCAAGTGTGCCTATTCCTATGACAACTGTGTTAGACATCATAATGACACCACAAATCCTGCTGGCAAGATTCAATTTTGAAAACAAACATACCCTGAATTCCAGGGTCAGGTACTGGTGTCAGACTGTTGGCTGTCCCATGCTCCTTTTGTCGTCCAATACACTGGGCAGAGCTGGGGCAGCAGAAACTCTGTGCTTCAAAGAGCAGCCAGAAGCTCTGTCTCCAGCATCCAACTCCACAAATAACATCCCCTGGAGAAGCACCCAACCCTAGCCCCACCCACAGAGTGGACTTTCCTCTTAGGCCTCACCTACAGAGAGAAGAAGCTAAATGGCAATAACCAGGCAGGACAGTTTTTAAGGATCCATCCATCTTTTAAAGTACACACATTCGTAAAGTCAGTCTTGCTTTCTGCCTCCCTAGGCAGGCTTGGGTAAAGCCTGCCTTTTCATGTGTTGTTTAACAACAATTAAATTAATTCTTTGACGAGTAAATTCAGAAAATAATCAAATAATCAAAACATATATATAACATCTAATTATCTAAATAGGCTAACTCCCTAAAAGGGGGAGGGAGAGAAGGCACAGACTTAATTCTACTAATTAGTGGACTTCAGTGCACCAAATTAATTTCACATTAGTCTCTAAGCTTAACACTCATAGGTTCAATCATTGCAAAAACTTCCAGAGGCCCTGTTTCCTGTCCCTGGCATTGACCTTTTTATCTTTAACTAAAAGAGAAAGAAAAATGGTGAGACATCAAAGAAAGCACTAGCAGAAGGCTACCTAACAGTGGAACCAAGATTTAACTATTTGTAACTTCCAAGTTATCTTAACAAAATACTTAGGTAGTTAAGACTGCTTCAAAAACAGGAAGCTAGTTCCAATACTGTTCTTCCCTTTTGACGGAAAGCTCCTTTAACTCATGCCAACGGGCTATATTTATTTCCCTGAAGCAGCATTTCCAAGGAAGGCAACAGCAGTCTACTGCAGCCAGCGACGTAGGAGAACTCATGATCACAGCAGCCCAACCTCAAGAGCCCCACCAGAGCTGCCACTGCAGTCACCCAGCATGAGAGTTACCTGGGCTCCACACCAATAGCAATACTGTTGTTATCTCTGCCAGAGAGCTCCAGGCTGCTATTGGAGACCAATATCTGGCACCAGGCCACATACCATACGTATTACACCCAGCAGTGCCTAAGAGGCTACTGAGCCTCACAAAGCTTTGTGCATGCCTTGCGGGAGGGGGGGTGGGGAGAGGGAAGGCAGGTGTTCTTAACTCATCTTAATGTTTAAATCTGCTGAGTCACTGAGGATCAATAGAGAAAAATAAAGCAGAGCTGCAAAATACTAATCTCCTTCATCCTGCAAAGTAGACCCACAAGTAATATTCTTGACTCTGAAAATAAGGGCATAGACAAATTTATATACCCTCAGTCTGTAAAGAAAAGCTTTCAGGGTCAAACTCTCTAAAAGTGCAATATTCTAAACAAAACTATTTCATGAAAACATGTGTTTTTATGCAAATAGTTGTGTCCGGACAGAGGGATTAGGGGTGATTTATGTTTTCTATAATCTTACTTTGTACATTTTCTATAACAAGCCTACATTTCTTTCATAATAATATGTCTTAGATCATTTCTGGTAAGAGATCAAACATGTATCTTTGATCCCTAGGATGTAACTTCAGCTCACCAAAATATTTCAAATCACAATTATGAAAACTCAAAGCAAGGTTAAAGGGCCAGCTGAACACAGACATAAAAAAATACTAAATGAAAATCCTTAGATCTCATGAATACTCACTATGTTACTACTCCTTGGCACAGAACACTTAACTTTGGTAGGAAAAAAATTCCAGGGCGGCACCTGTGGCTCAGTGAGTAGGGCGCCGGCCCCACATGCCGAGGGTGGCGGGTTCAAACCCAGCCCCGGCCAAACCGCAACAAAAAAATATCCGGACGTTGTGGTGGGTGCCTGTAGCCCCAGCTACTGGGGAGGCTGAGGCAAGAGAATCACTTAAGCCCAGGAGCTGCAGATTGCTGTGAGCTGTGTGATGCCACGGCACTCTACCAAAGGGCCATAAAGTGAGACTCTTTCTCTATAAAAAAAAAGAAAGAAAATTCCAATGGTACACTTTAGAGAGAAGGGAAAAACGAATGCAGTAATAATGGAACATGAACCTTAATTGACTTCTGCTGATTTTCCATTCTTCCTTCTTTTCCTGGATTAGATGTGCTAGTGAACAAGTGACCTTTAGCTTTGACCTGAAGGCATTAAGAAAACAAACACCACTACAATAATACAAATCTTACAAAAGCATCTGATAGCTTTGTTTTGCTTTTGTTTAAATATTAAAGCATCTAAAATCCAAACTCCTTTGGTAATTATCCAAGCACACGTATAATCTGAAACTCACTGACTTATCTCTCTCCATTGATGACTTCACACACTTTATGCTTAAAGCCAACAGGGCTTGGGAATCCCTACCCACAACTCTTTCTTCTGCCTGGCATGTTCTTCCTTTCTCCAAATTCTACCAATTCCTATAGTCTTCAGTCAAATGTTACCTTCCCACTAGAGTCTTTCCTGAGGGAAAGCACTTTCTCCTTATTAACTTCCATGGCACCTAAATATAGTAATATATGTCCAGTACACATTTATGAGTTTAAGCTTCTATTGCAGCAGGTCTCAACCTGTGGGTCGCGACCCACAGGAACTGTATAAAAGGGCTGCAGCATTAGGAAGGTTAAGAACCACTATTCTATTGGAAGGCAGGCAGGCAGGTGGCCCAGCATCAATTTATCTTTACCTACTAGACCAAGCCACTTGGTTAAACAATGCACATGTATAAAAATGAATAAACAATGCATCTTAAAAATAATAAATCAGAGCTCCTAGTCACATGATCCACATGTGCAAAGGTGAACAGAATTATAATGAAAGTTGGAACTGGAGAGTATCATCCTAAGCAACGTATCCCAGGAAGGGAAAACCAAACACTGTATGTTCTCACTAATGGGAGAGAACATACAGTTACTAGATCACAGGCACAAAGCGATACAAAGGACATGAGAACCCAAGAAGGGGGTACAATGGGAGGGTGGCTGCGGGCCTAAAACTTACCCAGTGGGTACCATGAGAACTACTCTGGTGATGGGCACACCAAAACCCTTGACTTAAGCATTATGCAAAATATCCATGGAACAAAAATTTTTGTACCCCTTAATATTTAAATAAATAAACAGAAAGAATAAGGAAAGGGGCTCTGATTAAAGAATCAGGCCTGCAGCATAGTAACAGAGTTAAGGAGTAGCAAAGGTATAAATCTTCGTGTTAGCTGAAATAATGCCAGCCTAGCTACAGCCAAAGTTAGCACTGCAGCTCGAAGAACTAACAGAAACAGAAGGCACCACTATATTAACACGTAAGGATTAAAGGATGTCTGCTAAGTTTCAAATTGTGTGTAGCCACAAGCATTACAGTCCTGAAGAAGGGGTATATGTACATGTGCATTATTTTGACCCTAATTGTCTCTAAGCATGTCTGGGGAACTACAAATATTTATTTCAAGTTGTGACTGATGAGAGCAATTTTCCCAAAGAGTAGTCCAAAAGAAAGACTTAGTCACAATACTAAGAAACGGGGCAAACCACGAGCTCTGTTTGCATCTTTGATTACAGCTTAAGGAATTAGAAGCCCTAAGCACTGGTCTGTTTAACATCAGACCAGTTCTTGGTGTTTTGCTTCTGACTTCTACTTGACATAGTTTCATGCTTCCAGGTTAACTGGACCTATCAAAAGCTAACAGTGGGGAATGGAACCTGTTTTCCACTTACGAGACACAGAAGAAATCTTTGGGCAAGCCTGCTCACTACCACGGCTTAATCTTCATGGACACATGAAAGGCTCCACAATTTTTCTCCTATCCTATTTCTCACCTAAGCTACACCTACTGATAATTCAACACGTCCAAAATCAAACTCATTCTTATCTCTCAAATCTCCTCCTTTTCTTCCCATATGTCCACTAACAGGTTTTTTTTTTTGGGGGGGGGGGGTGTTGCAGTTTTTGGCTGGGGCTGGGTTTGAACCCACCACCTACAGCATATGGGGCTGGTGCCCTACTCCTTTCAGCCACAGGCGCTGCCCTGTCCACTAACAGTTTTAAATCCTTACCTCCAATCTCAGGCACCCCAATGCCTCCCTCCCCTTCCAGAGATCCACTCAATCTCTGCTCTCTCTTCCCTCCTCCATGTTCACGTCTGTGTTTTGAAAAGTCCCCTGGCCTGTCTCATGTGGATAGGCCCAGCAGCCTCCTGACTACTCCCTATATTTTTTCTCTCTCCTGTATAAGAATTTTTTCTGCATTGCTTCTAGAGTAATCTAAGATAAAAATCAAGACTTAAAAGTCCCTTTTCAGTACAACATTCAGCAGCCACTAGCAAATTAAAACCACAATGAGATACCAGACACACCTATAGAGAAGGCCAAAATTAAAAAAAATGACAATCCTGGCAAGAATGCAGAAAAACTGGATAATTGCTGATGGGAATGTAAATGGTCCAACCATTCTGGGAAACAGTATTATAGTCTCTTACAAAACTAAATATGCACCTTATCATATGACCCAGCAATTATAGTCCTGGGCATTTATCCAGACAAATGAAAGCTTATGTTCACACAAAACCCTGTACCTGAATGTTTAAAGCACCTTTATTTATAATTGCCACAAACTGGAAATAATCCATGTGTGCTTCAGTGAATGAATGGTTAAATAAACTGCGGTGTAACTATAATATGGAATACACTTTAGCAAAAGAAAGGAAAGAACTATTGATGCACACAACAAATTAGGTGGATGTCAAGGGAATCGGGACGAGTAAAAAAAGCAATCTCAGAAGGTTACATACCATATGATTCCATTTCTATAGTATGCTTAAAATGACAAAATTACAGAGATAGAGAAAAGTTTAGTGGTTGCCAGAGACTAGGAGACAAGGAGAGGTGGCTGCGCCCACAAAAGGGTGACATGAGAGATCCTTACCGTCAAACTTCTGTTTTTTTTTTGCGGTCAAACTTCTGTATCTTTTCTGTGGCAGTGGGCATTTAAAGGCACACATATAAGAGCACTGTTTGTGGTGTGTACACGGACGGCAGGTACACATACACACAAATGAACACACGTAAAACCACGGTGAAATCTTAACAAAGTCAGCGAACTCTATCAATGTTAATCATCCTTCTGTGATCCTGTACTACAGCTGTACAAGATGTCACCACGGGGGGAAACTGAATGAAGGCAATACAGGGTCTCTCTGTATTTTTTACAAATGCATTTTAAGTCTATAGTTATCTCCAAATAAAAGTTAAACATTAAATCTCTTCACTGACTTCTAATAGTTCTCTGATGCCCATAGTAAAAGATTCCTTAGCATGGCACGTACCCTGTTTCCCTGAAAATAAGACATCCTCCAAAAATAAGACCTACTCACAGGAAAGATAAGACGTCCCCTGAAAATAAGACCTAGCACATCTTTGGGAGCACACCTTAATATGAGACACTGTCTTATTTTCGGGGAAATAGGGTGTAATTCTCTCTGACCTATCCTCCCTTTATACACTTAAGCCCTCAACAACTAGTTCTAAGTTCTAACATTTACTGAGCACTGGCCATGTGCCAGGTACGACAGGAAGGATTTTATGTGTATTATCTCATTTATTCCTCAATGATCTCATAAGTTAGATACTACTGTCAACACCATTTTATACATAAACCATTAAGACACAAATGATGCACGTAGATAGCTATTAAAAATCAGAAAATGCCTTGCATTTTTCCTACACCTCTGGGTCTTTACTTCCATTACCTAAAAGACCTCTCCATGAAACCATCTTGCAAAGCCCTGCTCCAATGTTAGCTTTGTGACTTTTTCCAGACTTAACTGCTATGCTAATAGGGTCTAGCACTCAGAAAATACTCGATAAATGTTTAATTAAAACAAAGTCTAGATGAAACGACCCAAAGAAATTATAAAACTGGCACCAAAGAAGTATTTGACACTGATTACATTGAATCTGTATTTCTCCAAAGTCAGGCCTGAATGGGAAAGCATTCTATAATATATAGCAGGGGACAGAGAAAACTCATTAGTGAGAAATGCTGATTAATAAAGTAACAGCTTTAACACACCAAAGAGGACCAGGTAATGTCGGGCTAAAGAAACACCAACGTCAGCACTGATGTTACACTAAGTCCATTAACTTTCTCAGGTTTTCACATAACAAATACGTGAACATATACCTGAACTTCCTAACCTAGTCACTCCCATTCTGCCTTATTAGTTACTTTTCATAATTCAAGAAAAGGTATAATGGGCTCGGCACCTGTAGCTCAGCGGCTAAGGGCGCCAGCCACATACACTGGAGCTGGCAGAACAACAATGACAACAACAACAACAAAAAAAAATACCCGGGTGCTGTGGCAGGTGCCTGCAGTCCCAGCTACTTGGGAGGCTGAGGCAAGAGAATCACTTAAGTTCAAGAGTTGGAGGTTGCTGTGAGCTGTGACACTACAGCACTCTACCCAGGGCAACATAGTAAGACTCTGTCTCCAAAAAAAAAAAAAAAAAGAAAAGAAAAGAAAGAAAGAAAGAAAGAAAAGGTATAATGCTTCCTTTTCTGATAAAAAAAAAAAAATTTTTTTTCTCCAGGTCTAAATGTATCTTCACTAATATAAAGATGCTTTATATTCCTGAATTCACTTGTAAAACTTAAGAGTGAGTCTCTCCAAAGATTCACTTTTTTTTTAAAGACAGGGTCTCACTCTGTCCCCTAGCCCATGCTGAGACATCAGCTTAGCCCACAGCAACTTTAAACTACCAGGCTCAAGTGATCTGCCTGCTCCAGCCTCCCAAGAGCTCACCATGATGCCCGGGTAATTTTTCTATTTTTAGTATAGACAGGGTCTCACTCTTGCTCAGGCTGGTCTTGAACTCCTGAGCTCGAGGGATCCTCCCAGCAGGGCCTCTCAGATGGCTAGGATTAAGGGTTAACCACTGCCCCCAGTCCAGAATTCAAGGGTTTGCATTTTAAATACAGACAACAGAGGCAGAAGAAAAAGCCAATGTTGTTTAACTATATGAATGAAGCTTAAAAGTCCAAAATCCTTGTGTTCCCACCCTCTTGTAAATTGTTTTCTCTCAAGCAAAACCTTTCAGAAGGCACCAAAATGAAGTGAAAGTAAAAAGGGAAGAATGATAAGGACAAGACAGGTAGGAGGCTGAGTGCCAACCTCTCTCTCCATATATTCAGTGCTTACTGTGAACCAGGGCATCACATGAAGAAAACGTTTGGTCTAGTACAACAAGCAGATAAGAGAAGCGACTCTCGGTAGACACTGACCGGCCGAGTTCTCTTGAACTTGGATTCCTCTCTGTGCTGCCCCGAAGTGCTGGTTCTCTCCCTCACACTCGTGTAGCCCGGACTGGGGATGATATACTCTTTTCCTATGTCGATATCCTTCATCTTCTCTGAGTGCAAGTGCCAGGGCTCACAGACTCGTGGTTCACTTCAGAATTTCTGAAATTAAAAATGCATCAAGAAGAGATATTTCCTAAATTGTGTTTAATCACATGCTGAAGTCCTTTCAGATAGGAAAAAAGGGCAAAGGCATTAAAGGCTTCTACTGTTACAGCTATTAAAAGTTTTTTTAAAAATTTGCAAGTATTTTCTAAGATTTTCATTTTATTTAAGGAAAAAATCAGTATAATGGAATCAAGAAAAATTACCTTGACCTATCTAAAAAACAATTTAAAAAATTAAACATGCTATTAAAGAGGCACCCACCCTCTTCCTCTAAGCTGCAATGTAATGTACAGAGTATATACATGTCTTTTTCTTTTTTATAATACTTTTTGGAAACTATTTCAGTTGGTCCCAAGCATTGCAAATTCTGTGATTTTAAAGTAAACATCAATTCCCCTACTAAATTTTACCAAATGAAAACTTACAAAACACTCATTCTACCAATAATATATCTCATTTCTGCAGTTTTATAATTAACTAGCAAGTTAACTGATGTTATTTTAAAACTCCATAAAGTTAACCAGCTAAAATACAGAACAATAAGATAATTTCAAACACAAATTTTCCTTGGGGTCCTGAAAAGATTCTAAAATCAGACAGTGGTGATGACTGCACAATTCTGTGCAAACACCCTAATGAACTGTATACTTTAAAAGGGTGAATTCTGGCTCAGCTCCTGTAGCTCAGCAGCTAGGGCTCCAGCCACATACACCAGAGTAAGCGGGTTCAAACCCAGTCCCAGCCTACCAAACAATAATGGCAACTACAACAAAACAACACCCAGGCATTGTGGTGGGCACCTATAGTCCCAGGTACTTGGGAGTCTGAGGCAAGAGAATCGCTTAAGCCCAAAAGTTGGAGGTTGCTATGAGCTGTGATGCCACAGCACTCTACTGAGGGCGACATGGTCAATCTCTGTCTCAAAAAAAAGGGGGTGGTGGTGAATTCTATGGCATATAAATTACATCTCAATAAAACTATTATTAAAAAGCAAGAACAAAACAAATTCCCCACCCTATTTTACCAAGTTTCTATGGAGCTCTGTTCTAATCCATTGTTTGCCTTACTAATCCATATCCTGCAACAACTATGGCCATTTTTTTTTTTTTTAAGAGACAGAGTCTCACTTTGTCACCTTGGGTAGAGTGCAGTGGTATCACAGCTCACAGCAACCTCCAGTTCTTGGGCTTAGGCGATTCTCTTGCCTCAGCCTCCCAAGTACCTGAGACTACAGGCACCTGCCACAACGCCTGGCTATTTTTTTGTGGCAATTTGGCCAGGGCTGGGTTCGAACCTGCTACCCTTGGTATATGGGGCTGGGGCCCTACCCAGTGAGCCACAGGCACTGCCCACAGCTCTGGTCATTTTTTAAAAAATAAACACACAATATCTCTGTAAAATGTTGCCCCTACTCCATGGTGGTTAACAGTTTTCCAGATACAAGCTAAGAAAACACCTTTCAGACCAGCCTCACTAGAAATTAAAGAAGGGTAGCTTTGTTGGCTTCTGGAATTCATAAATCCCTAACTCCCTGTAACTTAAAAGTACTACTTTTGCAGCACAAAATTCTAACAACTATAAATCATTCTTTAAGGTATCAGAAAAAAGAACACTAACTAACCCTCTAAATAAAAAGAGGGTTTATTAAAGAGACATGTTTCCAGCACAAAGAAAGCTTGACTTCTTACCTTTCAGAATCCTGGTGCAAGTACTCTAAGTTGATAATGATAAGTTACTTATCTTTAAAAAAAAAGAATAGAAAAGTCACCTTGTCCAATGACAAACTGCACCATAAAGAACACCAGCTTTTACCCAGCAAGAGCGCAGCAATCACGTCATTGAGACTCATTAAGGCTAAACTATAAACAGACCTGGCATCTGCCAGTGTCTCCAATGTCTGCCGATCAGAGTAACCTTCTTGTTACAGGGATCACAGAAGTCCAACCTTCTCCTCTAAAGGTTTCCCAGCCTAGCTGATTATGGAAGAGGAAAAAATTAGTGCTACTTTTTACAAAGGTGGGAGAGGAGGCCAGCATACTTCATTCACAATAGGAAATGCTATGACAAGAACAATCACAATTATGTAAGAACCCATGATAACCAAAGATTCTTCCAGTCACTTTATTTTAAAGGATAGAACAGAATCAGTAGAGCATATGAGCAGAGACTGGCAGCGATGAAGTGACTTCCCTGTTATGATATAAATAATGATTGTTTCGTGCCTGTCGTGACTGATGTGATGGACTGTGCTAAACTGTCCTAAGGGGCCAACTTATTCTGTGTATGAAGGATGTGGGGATGTGTTCCATTATCTCTAACATCCCCATCTCCCATCTCTATAATTTTGGAAAAAGGGATAGAATCAGGTCCTAAAGGGGCACAAAGTTATTGGCCCTAAACATAAGGACATCCTCTTCTGTGTATCTGGAATAGAAGACAGGGTATGTCACATGGAGGCCAATGAAGAGCTGGGAAGCCTGATAGATGTGGAAAGCAGTAAGGCCTTAATCTAAAGCAAGCAAACAAGGATCACTAGGCCAGACTTTTAGTTGATATTGTTTGTATTTCCTTATTTTCTTTTTCTTTCTTTTTTTTTGAGACAGTCTGGCTCTGTTGCCCTGTCTAGAAAGCAGCGGCATCATCATAACTCAAAGCAACCTCAAACTCCTGGGCTCAAGCAATACTCTTGCTTCAGCCTCCTGAGTAGCTGGGAATATAGGCACCGGCCACTACACGAGACTATTACTCAGTCTGGTCTCCAACTCCTGAGCTCAGTGGCTTACCAGAGTGCTAGGATTACAGGCGTGAGCAACCACGCCTGGCCTCCCTATTTTCTTATGTTCCCTTTTAAGTTGTTGAAAACTCTTAAAAATTGCTGATTTGCCTCAGCTATCAATGGAGGAAGGGAAGAGACTTTTGTTTATATTTGAGCCAGAGCTGCACAAGGACAATGGCAGAATAATCAAAAGGGAGAACCCCAAAGAAGTTCCCAGACTGAAAATCAACAGGGTTGAGGCCACTAGGCCAGCTGCCTTTTTTTTTTTTTTTTTTTTTAAATCAAGACTCTCTTTCCAGAGATAAAAGTGCAGATTCTCTCTGCACAATGATACTGTATGGGGGAGGGAAGTTGCACAGGATTATGAAGACTGTTAATTAGCCACATTGGGGTTTCCAAATTGCCTGCAACACAATTCCTCAATAGGTTCCAGCACCTCTGGAATCTTAGTGAAGTTGCACAGGGAAGCTGTGAAGCTGAAAGGACACACACATACCACACCACACTCCCCCCCAGTAATCCACTTGTTGCACCTGCAAGCTTCCTCACCTTTCACCCACGCTATAGACCCCAGTGTAACCTTGCCATCTCCTCTTTCAAAACCTTCTGAAACTTTCCCGGTCATTTCTGTGCCCATCTGCCTCCAGCCTGCCCATCTACGCAGAAACCAAACGATCCCTGTATAAATACAAAACAGCACGTAGCTCTGTGCAGTAGACGTGAAAAGGGCACTAGATGACAGTCCAGAGATCTGGGCTCCATTCCCGGCTCCGCCACGGGTTTACTGCGCGCGCTCTTGTCTCCTACCTCCATTTACCCGTTTGCAAAAACGAAGAAAATTACTTACTTCGAAGGTAGCGGGTACTCAGTATGGGGCTGGAGCCGGTGCTTCAGGCCGCTGGCCCACAACCTTCAGGGGCTTCTGATGGGCCCCCTTCGCCTGGGATGCCCCGGCCCTAGGGCGTTCCCACGGCCAGCCCCGGCCTGGCAAGGCGACTGCGACCCACACCCACGGGCTGCGAGCGCAGCGCCCCCTGGTGGCCGCAGCCCGGGCGGTCGCCAGCGTCCTCGACCACTCATCCCCGCCCTACCTGCCTGCCTGCTGACGCCGGGCCTCGCTCCGAGCCCCTAGGGTTCGCCCACCTAGGAGGTGACGGCGGGAGGCTAGAGGGAGGCCAGGCCCGTTCCTAGAGTCTCCCAACTTCGCCCGAACTCATCCCCAACCACAGCCTGCCATTCCCCGAGGAAACGTAAGGAGGTGACCCCCATGACAATCGCGCTGCAGGGTAGAGATGTAGCAGTAACCGTCACCTACCTGAGCCCCAGCTCCAGGACGGCCGCGCCGGCCACTCAACCACGCTCCCGAGCATCAGCCCCGGAGCAAAACAAGCCTTTATAGCGGCATCGGCCGGCACACGGCGCAGGCGCGCTGCACAAAGCATGCCCCGACTGCAGGGAATTGTAGTCCCCCTTCCTGGAGCCCGAGGCCGCGTACGCGGGAAAGGACTACATTTCCCACAAGCACTGCGGCCGCCCTGGAGGCTGTGCGGGCGCTCCTGGCGCAGTCCTGTCTTTCCCCAGCTTCTGAGAGCTTCTCTGGAATCTTCTCCGGAATCTTCTCCGAAGTCGTGTTCCCTGGGGGTAGCCAGGAGGGTTGACAGCAGCTCTGTGTTCGCGTGCAGCCGGGTGTTTTAAGGCAAAGCCGTCCAGACCTTGCGCAGTCCTTCCTGTGCCAGAAAATACCGTGAAGGTCATCGCAGCCTGCTTCTGCCGGGATAAGGGTTGTCTGTCAACACCGCCGGCCAGCCCCAAATCTTATCTGCTGTGGCACTTAACATTTTATGATTTCTTGCTGGTGGTTCAGTGCTGCATTATCGCCTTTTTATCTTTTATCCCTACTGCCCATTACCCTAATGTGCTGAATAGTTTCTACTTGATAAAATCCCAGAATCACAGTTTTAGAAGTATGAAGAGCCTGGGAAATGGTATGCTAACTCATCTCCTTTTTATAAATGAAACTAAAGCTCCTAGAGACACTGACCCTTTGATTTCTGTTTAATCTGTACCTCCAACGTCGTTAACATAAAGGCTGTTCTCTTGAGTGCTTTCCTTCTCTGTGTTTTACATACCATTCTTGTTTCTTTTAATCATTTTATCTCCGTATGATTATTTCAGATTTTTTTAAAAGGGAGCTAAAGTAACTTGTCCATCTTTGTAAGGCTAGATGCATAGCTAATGTGAAGACAGTAACAAATCATAAAGCCAAGAAGTGTGTTCTTATACAGACCAATGCTATAGAATAAAGAGCCTTGAAACAGGCTCTTGCCTGTGTGTAACGTGATCTGTGACTGAGAAAACCTTACAAATCAGTAGAGAAAGGAAGAAGATTCAGTCAATACTATTGGGATAATTGGTTTTCCACATGAAAAAACAACACAGGGATTACCTCTTCATACCACACAGAAAATCAAATTCAGGTAGGCCAAAGGCTTAAATGTTAAGGAGGAAACTTTAAAACTTTTAGAAGGAAATAGGAAATGTCTTTATGACTTGGGAATAGGGAAGTACTTAATAAACAAGATAAAAAACAAAGTAATAAATATTTTTACTGTATTAAAATGAAAACTTCTGTACAAGATGCCATTGAATGAAAAGATAAGACCAAAGTTATAACTGACAAAGTTTTTGAATACAAAATATTCAAATAATTTCTACAACTCAAGAAAAAATGGCAAATAACCCAAAAAGAAAATAGGTAAATGACATGGACAGCTCACAGAAGAGCAAGCCAGAGCAGCCACTCAAATAGGAAAAGACACCCAATGTCAGTAATAATTATGAAAATAAAAATTAAAATAGCAATGAGATACCACCTCACCAAAGCATACTAGTACTTCCAATCTCAAGTACTGTATTTAGCACCCCAAAGCTGCAGATCATACCATCACATAAAATGCAAAGTTTCTAAAATCTAAAATACTTCCAACATACTGAGTATAGCCTTTTTTTTTTCTTAGACAGAGTCTCACCTTTCTTGCCCCTGGAGAGTACCGAGGAGTCACAGATCACAGCAATCTCAAACTCGGGCTTAAGTGATTCCCTTGCTTCAGCCTACCAAGTAGCTGGGACTACAGGTGCCCACCACAATGCCCAGGCTATTTTTTTTGTTGCAGTTTGGCGGGGGCCAGGTTTGAACCCACCACCCTCCCTTGGTATATGGGGCCAGCGCCTTACCCCCTGAGCCACTGGTGCCACCCTGTAGCATTATCTTGATCTGTCCAAGAATTGCCCGACCCAAAGAATCGTATTTGAATTACTTACATGATATTAATTACAAAACATTCCCTCCTGGAAATGTGCTCATGTTGTGAAATGTTGGGGGGATGATGTTCCCCAAACCTCCGTCAAGGGACTAGAGAATCTGTGTTTCAATGCAGAGGAGTGTATATTGTTAAATAATATTTAACTTTGTAATGCACTTAATACACTTGTTCATTCAAAATTAATGGGAATACAATGGAGCTAAAACAGACAAGTTTCCTGCCTTCATGGGCTTTAGACTCCCAAATAAATATTAATCAAAATTTAAATTATAACCGGGATAAATCCTAGAAAAGGAAGTATATGTAACATTTGAAGGATAGTAAGAGTTAGTGAAGACAGTAGACGTGGGGGAGACCAATCCAGGCAAAGGTAACAATAAAGCCAGGTTGTTGTAAAAGGTAAGGAGCATCTCCAAAGGCCTTGTAGACCATGGTATAGGTCCTTAAAGGAAGAGCAAACGACAATCAGTGAAAGGCTATAAAGGGTGAATAGCTTAAGAGTTGAAAATTTGAATTTATATTTTGAAAACTGCACAGTGGCCTGCAGACTAGAGAAAGAACTAGACACCAAAATGGGAGAGAAGAAGCCAGCTAGGAGTGACTGTTGTCCTCTAGGAAAGAGATCATGGCTTGCACTGGGTTAGATTGGAAAAGATGGAGAGAAGTGGAAGGACTTGAAAGAAATTCAAAAGACAAAATCAGCAGAAGGTGTTGATGAGTTAGATACAGTGAAATGAGAAAGACAGGTGCCAAGAGTAATGCCAGGGTTCCTGGTTGTAGAATGGATGGATGGCAGTTGGTCATTGGCAGGAGAAGTGCTCTACCCACAACAGCCTCCTGCCAGCTTGTCAGGAGCTAACAGCAATGGCAACCATCTGCTGTGGCGCTCATGGGCAACGTTATAAAGACAAAAGCTCTCTTTTGCAGATCAAATTTGCAATGAAAGACATTTTCATGGAGTAAGATTTATTTTAAGTTGGTTAATAAACCAATCATTTATTTGACTTTGTGGAAACAATACAGTGTGAAAGAAGAAAGCACCTCTTTAATGATCTCAGCAATTAGAAAATATTTAAGTTGTAAATGGTGCCAAATGAAAGTCAAAAGACATCATGGCACGTTATACAGCCAAAAGATTCACAGTACAGCAGTGAGAGAAGTTGAGTCTTCATGAAGTACATAGTAGTATAGGCATGTTATAAGTCATATCACATAGTCATATCATGAAGGAAAGTGTTGGTTATTTCCCACTTTGTTGTAACAACTTCTCTTGTTACTTCCTTGTTACCTTACTTCATCAGCAGTAAGGGTATAGTATAAAATGAAGAATTGCTTCTTAAACTTTTTTAAAATACTGTTATATTGAGATGCATTATTAGGTTGGTCCTCCAAAAACAACATGTAGATGTTCAAAAACTAGCTTCTTGTTAAAAAGAGGGGGAAATTTTTACAACAATTATCTTACTTTAGTAAAAAAAATTATCCATCACATTAGTGTTGTGTAGACTTTGTAGTGTATGTAAATGACTTGTCGATTTATTTTAACTTTATAGTGGTATACGAGCTATAAACATAAGGATTTTGTACATGGTTTTATAAGTAAGCATACTTAAGTAATAGTGTAATGTAAATAACAAGCCAATAACAGAGATTTAAAAGAATTTTTTTTCTCTTAAAAGAAGTCTGAGTCCTATTTGAATTTGGGAAATGCTGGGCTATAGATTAAAACCAAATGTTAGCTTGGTATGCAACTCCTTCCATGATCTGGCCCAACGTGATACCATAGCTTCATCTCCTGTCACTCTCCTAGTCAAACCTAAGGTCTTGACAACACTGTAATTTCCATGTTTTTACTCTAGCTGTTCCTTCCACCTAGAACAGCCTTCTAAATCTATTTCGGCTAAAATAATATGCATCACTGCCCATAGACAGGTTTCGAGATATCAATCCTCCCAGAATGACAATTGGAAATTACTTACTCAACTGAATAAATGATACAGTAAGTCTAACACCTCTAATGATAATATGTGTATGGAGAATTCTCTCATTTTATTGTGAAGTATGGACTGGGCATCCTTCAGGTCACCACATAAGTGGAAAGAAGATCCCTTCTGAGCCAGAGAAGCCAGAACCAATAGTTCAGCCAAGATGGAACCTTCTCCAAAAAACGGCCCTACGCATATTTAGAAAAATGGTCATTTCCAGTCATTCTCCAAAACTTTTATAAATATGAGCTCTTGGGGCTGTGCCTGTGTCTCAGTGAGTGGGCGCTGGCCCCATATACCGAGGGTGGCGGGTTCAAACCTGGCCCCGGCCAACCTGCAACAAAAAATAGCTGGGTGTGTGGCAGGCGCCTGTGGTCCCAGCTACTTGGGAGGCTGAGGCAAGAGAATAGCCTAAGCCCACAAGTTGGAGGTTGCTGTGAGCTGTGATGCCACAGCTCTCTACCGAGGGCAACAAAGTGAGACTCTGTCTCTATATTTAAAAAAAAAAAAAAAAAAAGAGCTTTGAATCAGAAGAGATAGACAACTTTGGCCTACATTGGTGATAACAACTTTTTAGCATGAATGTTAATTGAAGAAAAAAAATTTTTTTTTGAGACAGAGTCTCGAGCTGTCACCCTGGATAGAGTGCTATGTTATCACAGCTCACAGCAACCTTCAACTCTTGGGTTCAAATGATCCTCTTGCCTTAGTTTTTCTATTTTTAGTAGACACAGGGTCTTGCTTTTGCTCAGGCTATCTCAAACTCATGTGCTCAAGCAATCCACCTACCTCAGCTTCCCATAGTGCTAGGATTACAGGCATGTGCCACCTTGCCCGCCCTCAGTTGAAGAAAATTAAAAATTTATTCAGGTTGCACTTACTTTTCTAATCAAAATAATTCAATTATTGAGCCCCATAAGGAAAAATATGTATTATATCTTTGATTATAAGAGACTGCCTGTGAGCAAAATCAGCATTACTTTTCAGCTACTAATGTTACTGTGTGGGCATATTTGAGGAGAAGTGATAACAAAGCATCTTTTAAAACTTGCATGCTAAAATTAGATCTAGGTGGACAGCATGTGGCCTGCAGCTGGTAGATCATTGATCGAAGGGAAAAGAACAAAAAAGATTCCTCTTTGAGTCAGTCGAAGTTTATATTGCTTAGGGATTCAGAAATAGCTTGAAATTTATGTCTATTTTACTTCCTACTTGCTCATAGTGTCTTCTAGTTCTAACCAATCTTCAAGTTTTAAAATACTTGTCTAGTTTTTAAAAATTGCCTTGATTTATTTATATATGTACTGCCTGCATTCCATATTCTATCTGTAGCAAGTTTGCGACAAATTATTCAAGTATTTTTCTTCTAGATTTCTGTTTACCTAAACCAGCCTTTCCCCAAAATAACCCATGGAATACCAGTCCTGCAAGACATTCTGAAAGAAAAGAATTTCCAAAGTCAACTAAGTTTGGAAAATTATGTAGTGTATATGATATTCAAAAGTCACATTAATATTTTAGCTTAATACTCTGAGAAATTGTACAATAATGAAAGCTAGTTAGTATTGTATAATTCAGCATTTCTCAGACTTAACATGAACTTGAAATAACAAAAATAGTTTTTTAGGAACAATGTTTAACATACTGTAAAACTACTGTTCTGCAGAAAATGCTTTGGCAAATGTTGGTCTAAAGTCATTTTAAAAAAAAGAAAAAAGAAAACAAAATGCAAACTTTCCAAAGGAAAAGGGATTATCTGATGAAGAGTGATGCTGAGGAGAGCAGAAGTGGGAATCCTATCAACAACTAGTTGAATGAGGCTAAGAGAAAAGGGCTTTTATTCTCACAGGAGCTAGGGTTGCTGCACTCAACCCAGGCATCTTAAATTCGGAATATTCCATTTAGGCTAAAGCAAGCTGGACAGTCTTAGGCTAGACAGGATAGATATTGCTGCCATTTGTAGTTGTTATTTCTGCTTCAATTTATTAATTGCTTATGATGGGCAAGGCAGTATACATGCATCATCTCCAACCATGTAAGACCCCTATAAGAGAGATTTTATCCTCCAACATTAGAGATAAGGAAACTGAGGTTGAGGGGGTGTGATGTGGCTCTTGTAGAAAGGATTTGGTCTTAATTCTTCTAAGTGAAGTGTTGTGAGAATAAAAGAATAAGCACCACATGTACTCAGTACTAAATTGGAACTTGCCAATCAACTCATGCGCGCGTATGGAATAAAATGCAATGGAAATCAAGTGGTAGGGGGAGAGGTTGGGTAAATCCACACCTTTTGGGTGAAGGGTACACTTACAACTTTAACTTAAAACGTATAAACGCAAAGTATTTAACCAAATGGGTGTACCCCTGTAATATTCTGAAATAAAATTTAAAACTAAAATAAAACAAAATAGAAAGGATTTGGTCTTAGACATTTCTTGTTATATTACATTATTTCAATCTTAAACTTCTTCATTGAAGCAACTGCTTTCCCTTTTTTCTCTGAGCCACTGATTATCTTCCCTAAAGCTTTCCCTGCCAGAAATAATTCCAGAATAAAGCAGGTTAAGACACTGATAACTTTGGCCCACTTAACAACAAAATGTCTGCTTTCCACTCTGAACCAAATAATTGCACACCCTAAATCTGATAAAATCTATGATTACCTCGGCATGGAATGGTATTTTGAAATTACTTCCCCAGGCTGCTTAGGTATCACACAAGAAAATCTTAATACTTGAAGGCAAAGTCAAACACCTACAGAGGCCAAGGAGGTAACATAAATAAGGGGGGCTGGCCAAGTATAAAACAGTAGTGGGGTATGGAGACTATGATGACCTAGAGAGAATATGTTCTGTCCAAAGAACTTAACCAGCGAGTGTGAATGCTCACACCTGTAACCCTAGCACTCTGGGAGGCCGAGGTGGGTGGATTGCTTGAGCTTAGTTAGGAGTTTGAGACCAACCTGAGCAAGAGCGAGACCTCATCTATACTAAAAATGGAAAACTGAGGCAAGAGGATCACTTGAGCCCAAGAATTTGAGTTTGCTGTATGCTATGACACCATAGCACTCTACCCAGGGCAACAGAGTTAGATTCTGTCTCAAGAAAAAAAAGAGCTAACCACTTCTTATCTCTGTCAGATCATTGTCAAGCAGAAATATGAGCCCAGTATTGCTAGATCTTATTTTTCAAATGAGGCGAGAAATAACAGTTTTTTATGTGAAATCTCTCCATTTAAAAAAAAAAAAATCATCACTAATGAATATAGATGCTAAAATACTCAATAAGATCCTAACAAACAGAATCCAACAACACATCAAAAAAATTATACACCATGACCAAGTGGGATTTATCCCAGGCTCTCAAGGCTGGTTCAATATACGTAAATCTAT
>CAUYPK010065281.1:0-18079 GCA_963574355.1 Loris lydekkerianus
AAATGTCTTAACACAATAACTAAGAAAATGCCAGGAAGGCTGTGTTAACCAGTGTGATGAAAATGTGTCAAACGGTCTATAAAACCAGTGTATGGTGCCCATGATTGCATTAACGTACACAGCTATGATTTAATTTAAAAAAGTGTCAAATGGTCTATAAAACCAGCGTATGGTGCCCCATGATCACATTAATGTACACAGCTATGATTTAATAATAATAAAATAGATTGTATCCATTTTCCTTAGAGGAAATAGGATTATTTATTGTGGAAAAATATAGAAATAACATAAAAAAAAAGAGAAATACTAAAGGGGAAAGGCAAAACTATAGAATGATGTTGAAATCTGTGCAGGTGTTAGGTACCCTGCACACGCACTGATGGAGACCCGCATCTCTGTGTCTGGGAGTTCATTTCTGCAAGTAGGAGAGGGACCTTGTTCTCATGAAAGCTCTTGGACATTGAGTACAGCTGAGCGTTACAGTGTGGCCTGACATCATTCCCAAAGTTCACTGATGTGTTATGGTAATTTCTAAAAGTCCTATTCTCGTTGTTTTCCCCTCCACACTCCTTTGATTTGAAAGGATGCTTCCATTTCAGTTTATATGGGTAAAGTCCTAAGTGATGGCATTTATGATTAACTTCATGCAAGGGTGCTCTTATCCTACCCCGTAGGGAGCTGGAGAAATTTTATGTACAGTGAACTTGTTAAAGAAAAATCACAAATTTCTTCTGTGGCTCTCTTTATTTTTAAAAGCGATTGAACATTTTAGTGCAAACATCTTACATGGAGAGAGCATACGACATTAGGCAGTGTCAGTGAGAGGCTGGAACAGAACGTCAGTGGCTTGTGTGCCTCCCTCTACTGATGCAGTGGAGGATGCCACTTGGCCAGACATGGGAACGTTTAGATTTTGTCTCTGAGAGAAAGCAGCACATAGCCACGAGCCACAGTGAGTTCATTAGGTGCGATTGCTACGTGACACAGTTAATGTGGTGACAGAAATAAACTCTTCAGTGACTCAACTCTAGTGGCACTGATGTTAGCCAATTTATCAGCCAATTGAGTATGTTCTGCACTTAGGGTGGATTTACAAAAATATACGCTTCTCATTTTCATGTGTGATTTACTGGACTTTCCAGACATAGCTGAGTTTACAGAAGCTGCTATTTCCTCAGCCTGTCAGCATCAATTAAGGGACGTGGCTCTGTTGCTGATGATCAGGGAAGTTTTACAAGCCAACCTAAGGAGTAGGAATGTATCTAGGATGGGGTTCAGGGGGTGGGAAAGTATCTATAGTATCTGTCTATATTTCTTTTCAGAATCTGTGTGGTTAAGAGATGTAAAGGTGCAGAATCACTATCATCACCACACACAGATTGGATCACAGTCCTGTCTATGAAGTGCTGAGATGAAAGTTTGTAATTACTTACTTAGATAATAATCCAATTGAACATAACCAAGTGACACTTCAGTCTGTCATTAACTAATTTCTTCCAAAGAGCATTTAATTATTTTGTGTTTAAAAGCCTGAGGTATGGCCTTTACCCCCCATTTTAAAGTTGGGAAAACTAAATAAGAAAAGGTGGTAAGAAGTAGAGCAAGGAACTGCCCTGCGGTGGGTTGTTTATATGGTCTGGGTTTTCTGCTTTCTGAACTGATGACTTTACAAAGCACCACGGGCAGTTCTGAACTTACCTCAAAGCACCACGGGCAGTTCTGAACTTACCTCCATGCTCCAAAGTGTCAGTTCCGCTACTTTTTTGTTTACCTACTTTTAACTAAATATTTAAATTAGATTACATGGGCTCCTAAGGCATAGCAAAAACTATTCTTTGTTGTAATGCCTCAACAATATTAGATAAATAGACATCAGGAGGAATCACGCTACCAGACCTCAGACTATACTATAAATCTATAATGATCAAAACAGCATGGGACTGGCACAAAAACAGAGAGGTAGATGTATGGAACAGAATAGAGAACCAAGAGATGAACCCAGCTACTTACCATTATTTGATCTTTGAGAAGCTGATTAAAAGCATTCAGTGGGGAAAAGATTTCCTATTTAACAAATGGTGCTGGGTGAACTGGCTGGCCACCTGTAGAAGACTGAAACTAGACCCACACCTTTCACCATTAACTAAGCTAGTGCACAGCCAAGAACACAGTAAGTAAAGCAAGCAGACAGCCCTCAGAATGAGAGAAGATATTTGCAGGTATGTCTCCAACAAAGGTTTAATAACTAGAATCCACTGAGAACTCAAACATATTAGCAAGAAAAGAACATGTGATCCCATCTCAGGTGGGCAAGGGACTTGAAAAGAAACTTCTTTGAAGAAGACAGGTGCATGGCCTATAGACACATGAAAAAATGCTCATCGTCCTTAATCATCAGAGAAATGCAAATCAAAACTACTTTGAGATATCATCTAACTCTCTGTAAGATTAGCCCACATCACAAAATGCCAAAACCAGAGATGTTGGCGTGGATGTGGAGAAAAGAACACTCCTACATTGCTGGTGGGAATGCAAACTAATACGTTCCTTTTGGATAGATATTTGGAGAACACTTAGAGATCTAAAAATAGACCTGCCATTTATTCCTACAATTCCTCTACTAGGTATATATCCAGAAGACCAAAAATCACTTTATAGCAAAAATTTTTGCACCAGAATGTTTATTGTAGCCCAATTCATAATTGCTAAGTCATGGAAGAAGCCCAAATGCCCATCGACCCACGAATGGGTCAATAAATTGTGGTGTATGTACAGCATGGAATATTTTGCAGCCTTAAAGAAAGATGGAGACTCTACCTCTTACATGTTTACATGGATGCAGCTGGAACATATTCTTCTTAGCAAAGTATCTCAGAATGGAAGAAAAAGTATCCAATACTCAGCCCTACTATGAAACCAATTTATGGCTTTCTTATGAAAGCGATAACCCAATTATAGCTCAAGAAGAAGGGGAAAGGGGAGAGGGAGGTGAGGGAAAGGAAGGGAGGAGGATGGGTGGAGGGAGGGTAATTGGAGGGACCACACCTACCGTGCATCTTACAAGGGTACATGTGAAATTTATTAGCTATAAAATATAAATGTCTTAACACAATAACTAAGGAAATGCTGTGATGGCTATTTTAACCAGTTTGATGAAAATAGTTCAAATTGTATGTAAAACCAGCACATTGTACACCATTACTGCATTAATGTACACAGCTATGATTTAATAATAATAATAAAAAAAAAAAATATATATATATACTCACAGAGACATTACAGGACCAGGCAGTAGCTAATTAGTCCTAAATTAGTTCTAGTTGTAACTGTCGGTACAATGTTAATAATGCAGGCATACATATTGAACATGTATTATTATTTAGGAAAAGATCAAAACTATGCTCTTTAAACAGCAAAAACAAAATTTTAGTTAATAAAAATTTGGTAAAGACATGAGTCAGACTGATGGGTTTCTATGACTAATAGCTTTCAGGATTATTTCCATAGGAGTTATTTAAAAGGCTGAGGTTAGAAGGACAGGGATGTCTGTTACTTCTTTCTGGAAGCCTGGATATGAAAGATATATTGACTCTTTTGACTGTGATTTTGGAATTGTTACATGAAACAAAGTCAACCAGAGTTGAATCCCAGCTTTCTGTAAGAGCAGCGCTTTTTAGAGATGGGGAGGCCTAGGCTGAATGACCTCCTTACGTCCTTGCTGAGATCAAAGTCCCAAGTTCTTATTAAAGTTGTTTCTTATATTGATACACAACAAACGTATTCAAGATAGACTTTTCCTTGCCCTTTGCACGTTTTTTTGAAATTATTTTGTAAAATAAACTAGACTTAATTTTAGTAGCTGATGGGCATTATTTTAAGGAAATAAAAAGTAATTCCTTACCCTTAGTTTATTAATTGATTACCGAGATTGTCCCAAAGATAATAGCAGCAATTCAAAAGATGCTTTTGTTTCCACCTGACCTGCTGCTAAATGCCATCTTGTCAGTTGAGTTTCTAATTCAGTTTGAGATCATCCCAGGATTGTGAGCCCAATTGGTCCTGAACTGGACCAACTGGAGTGAAATTTTTTAGGATTGTTATGTGTTGATTTTTTTTGTCAATCAAAGTGAATAGATAAACAAAGGGGAAACAAGTTATCACCCATTAACACAATTAACTAATCAGCTGAACCTTTTGAAAATTTGCGAATAAGATTGTTCCTTAGACTGCCACTGGAAACTGTTCTTAAAGGAGGAGAAAAGCTGTTATCTTTAAGTACGAGGTAATGATAATAATGGTCTGTAATTCTTAAAGATCATTTTATTTCCAGACATAATTTAAGGAGGCAGATATTAATGATCCACGTACCTCAGAACTGATGCATGGTAAGTCTAAACAACCTACCTTGGTTCATGCTATAAATTATTAGAAACCAAGAATACCACATCATTTTTAATGTTTTAGCTACTAGCTAATGCTGCTAGAGCAGATAATTCCTTTTCCTCTAGCACTAGGAGTATAAGGAATATCTTAAAGTGATCTATCTAAAAATAAATATGTGTATGTGCTTGCGTGGGGTGCACACGCTGGTTGGTTTATACTTGTATTTACCCCTAGGAGCAGTTGGGGAACCCTTGGCTATGACTTCCCTTTGAGTGGCACAGGCAGTTGTATCACCAGTTTTTCTGTGATTTCTGGGCAGAATAAGGGCTGCTGGCTGGCTGCTCCCTGTTCACCAGGACGCAGCTGTGCATTTAACCAGACCTTCTCTAAAGCTGGATTTACTTTATCTTCCCTTGGACTCCTTCCTTGGTATCCCAGGTCTGGATGACCTGAAGATCAAGTATGATTTTGTGGCTTCATACATTATGAAAAAATATATTTTCTACAAAATAGTGGAAGTTTAAAAGGATAGTTTTTTATGTTAGCAAGTTGGCTTCCCATTTTATTCCTGAGTTTTCTTATATTGACACTTTTTGGGATTTAATATTCTTTGCCAAGAACGTGTTATCGGTATTGTGTTAAACAATAAGCAACAGGAGAAACAGTGACAACAGAGGTGCACGTGATGTGCTTTTAGTGATTAGAAAAAAAACAGAATAAATTCAAGATTCAATTTATTTGCAAATTCTTTTTTCCAGGACTTACATATAATGAAAAATGGCTATCCTTTTTGCAGAATTAGAGAAGTGAGACAAACTGTCTCCCCATTCCCTGATTGGACTCCCAGTGCAACCGGTTTTGCATTGCTGCAAATCACTCTAGATAATATTGTTCTATGTGCCAAAAAACTAAATAAAAAAGTAGTCTTGAGAAATCCAGTCCTGCTAATAGCTATTAGCCACCTATTTACTGTGCAGATGTTTTTAATGCAGAAAAACCCATTTTAGGCAAACATCATAGCTGTGTCCTAGCCACACTAACTTGGAATTATAAAATGGCTCTGTGAGTTTTCTCTTAAGAAGCAAATGCATTTAAGAATCTGCTGTGACAAATCAATATCAAAATGTGTACAAAATTACAAGAACAAATAGAATGTTGTTTTGACCGGTTTGTTTATATTGAAACTATATTATTTTATGTGAAGTATGTGTAATAGAGCATTAGATTTGAAAACTCTGTGTTGAATATCATTTCTGACAGCCTTTTTTAGGGTCACTAAAATTCCAATAATTCAGTCTAGAATTGAAGTCGATTCCAGAGAAAAATTTAATATAGTCTGCTTGCCTGCCAGCTTCAACATAGTTTCAGAGCATTGAAATGGTTTGACACATTGAAATATAAAGTGCATTTGTCATATCTATTGGAGGAGTATTTTATATGATCGCATCTAACAAAGATCAAGTTAGAGTAAAACTTATACTGTTTTTTTTATGTGTTTGTGAAGAAGATTTTGTGTTATCTTGTTTTCTTTACAGTCTTGATTTGATTTATTGCAAAGCCCAATAAACTATTCTTGGTAATAATAAAGAAACAAATTGCCTGAAACAATTTTAAGGTGCAGTGGAACATCTCTATGTTACAACAATCATTTGCCATTTCAAAGATTCATGTGAACTCAGGATTGTGTCATAGGAGGACTTTCTAAACTGAGCATGAGGTTAGAATGTAGTTTCAAATTCTGACTCCAGCAAATAGAAATGAGGTAATTAGAGAAAAGCTTTTAAACCTTTGAACCTTAGTTTTCTCATCTGTAAAATGGGGATGATACTACTAAGTTTGCAGGGCTTTTTTTTTTTTTAACTTTTATTTTTGTTTTGGTAAAGATTTAAGATTGTGTATATAATACTACCTCAATGCTTACTACCTATTAGATATTCTTTACAAATTTTTTTGTATTCTTATAGCTTCTGGGAATTATATTTCATAGAATAAAGTCTGTGGTTTATCCAGCTTACATATTATTAATTACCTCTAGGAGAATGTTGAGAATATTAACATTTACAGGAAGGATTCTGGGTTGAAATAAGTTTGGAAACCATTGGGTTAAATAGCTTTTATGATAGGACTTCTAGAAGTGTTTAATTTGCTCATTGTTAAATTATACAATAATAATCTATCAGAATGTTGTGATATGCTGTTTCCTGAACTCTTTGAACATAAAAACCTTTTCAGTTTTTGTAGAATATCTACAGTTTTAATAATCATTATAATATACATTAGGAAATGAAAGTTTAAATGGAATTATGCTGTATGCATTTTTGTATCTATATGTTCTTTCAGTCAGAAACTACTTCATCTACCTGATCAGAGAGAATTTAATATAAATATTGTTTCTGGGTGAGGTGGCTCACACCTGTAATCCTGGCAATTTGGGAGGCTGAGGTGGGTGGATCGCCTGAGCTCAGGAGTTCAAGACCAGCCTGAGAAAGAGCCATACACTGTCTCTACTCAAAATAGAAAATCTAGCCAGGTATTGTGGCAGGTGCCTATAGTAGCTGAGGCAGGAGGATCACTTGAGCCCAAGAGTTTGAGGTTGCTGTGAGCTATGATGCCATAGCACTTCACACTCTATCAAGGGTGACAGACAAAAAGAAATGAATTGTTAACTAGGTATATTATTGTAATTGGTAATTGAAAGTTTAAAATGAGAGAGACAACAATTGTGGGAAGCACAAATTACCCCCAGGGCTGGGGAAAACAAGAGAGAGGTTAGGATACTAAAATTTAGAAGCTAAGACCCCTATGAAGATGTAACTCAGACCTCTGGAGAGGGGACATTGGCCAACTTATCTATGAAAAGGTGGGTGATGAGACTGATCCTGCAAGTGCAGGAAAACTGAATGCAGCTGCTGTGCTTGGAAGGCACTGCTGCTGCTGGGTTAAAGGAACACTGCTGGGGGTGATTCTAAGTGAGGCAGGCAGAAAGCCCAAGGCAAGTCCCTACTTCTCTGTCCTTCCCTCTCTGGTGCCCCCGGTGGCAGACCTAACAGGAAGCAGCTGGCCAAGCAGAAATGCAGTGGCCAAAGTATCAATCCAGCCTCATAGGGCAGAGCATAGAAAGAAGGCAGGTTCTGAGGCTGATAATAACAGCTTAATAACTGGCACAGTTGCTTTATAGGAATCCAGGCTGTTATAAAGAAATAAGTTATTTCTTATATTATTTTTGAAATAGTTCTGTTACCATCTTAGATTAAATTTGCTCTAATAATTCCCAAAGCAAACCAACTCACTTTATATCTGTATCCCCAGGAGCTATATTCATTATGGTATTAACATTCTTCCATTCTTAATGTACAGGTTTCCCCAAACAAAACGTATGGGTTAGTTTGAATTTACTCTGCACCATTTAAAAAAACACATTGTAGAAGGTCAGCCCAGTTCTTAACCTTTTAATGCTGTTCAGCACAACATTTCTTCTACTGCTTCCTGGGATTCATATGCTAAAAAGCATTTAAAATCAAACACACATGGATTTAAGCAAATGAGGCTGTGCTGCTGAGAATCTGTGCTACGCTAATATGTCGTGAGGTTGCTGACTGATGGAAGACTTGAGTATTTGACAAACTTCGCAGTTTATTGAAAGGGTACTTCTTATAAGAGTCATCAGTAATAATTGAGAAATGCAATCACACAAATGCAATCAACAGATGAGAACAAGCTCCTCTGTTTGAGCCTTAAGTTTACTTAATGCTGCAGTGGGGAGAGCTTTGAGCAGGCATATTTTGGGTTTGCCTTACATGTGGTTTTCATGTTAAACTCTACTTAGTGACAAGATACAGTTCAATATTCATGATAGCCCAAGAGAAAGCCAAGCAAGATGACAAGTCAAGAAATTTGGGGAGCAAACCAACTTACAACGTAAAAGAGGTCTCATCAAGAGAATATGCAATGTCTGGACAGTATATGTGTATTTGGAAAGGCTACAGTGTTGTAAACAAAAGATGGAAAAATAAGATGAAACCTGAGGAAATAGACTTTGGAAAAGTTGACTTTACAAGATAGGAGAAGAAGTTCATGACAACCACAAAGCAAGCAGGGATAGAAGAGCATAAAAATTCCTATTCAGAGGAAGACAGGACAGGATAGAGTATGAAGAACAGTAATAGTTACATCACTGACATGACCGCGTGCTGACCACAAGCCAGTCTTCCTTCTGAATTCTCCAGGCATGGTAAGGAAAGGGTTAATATTGGGAAGGTATTGAGGAAGGTCGTGTAGACTGTGGGCGGAAGAAAGACTTTTTTCAATTGGTGGGTAAATTAGGACTTTTCAGAGTAATGTTTTAGCACAGCAAAAGATTTTTGAAACTAGATTTCAAAGGTCTAAGGAAATAAGGGTTAGCAAGGAGATGGAAGCAGTGAGGTCAGGCTGCTCTTCCCAAAGGTTTGGAAAGAGAGATCAAGTGTGCAGTTCTGACAACTTTTGCTTAATGTTTATGAGTATAGATTTGTTTAAAAATTCAAAAGGCAAACACATAATGCTGATGTCCCATCTCTTCTGACTCAGGTTGTGATGGGGCACCAGCCTCTTTTCATAAGAAAAGAGCTATGGTGTCCCATAAGGTGTCTTGTCTTCACTGGAGACATTGAGTAAAGAAAGTACCTGGGAAATGCATGCTACTGAGAAATCATGAATATGAGTTACCTTAATGCAAAAGTAACTTCAGAAGAACTTGCTGTGGTTTTCCTATAAGATAGTCATCAATCTTGGTCATACTATATTTAACTCATCAGGGTTTGTTTGGATAGAAACGTTGACTGGTTTGATTTGTCCTAAATGTCTGTTGTGGAGCAATGCCCCGAATAGCTCTTGGATTTGTTAAAATCTATTTAATAATCCAAATTGTCCAAATTATCATTCTTCTCAGTACAAGCAGCTTCCCAGTTGAGTCACAAGGCCACAAGGGGGTTATAGCTCCATATTTTACTAGCTACCCCATAGTCAGCTGGTAGTTTGTGAGTTAAACAGGCTGCATGCTGTTTTCTGTTCTGAAAAGCTGCCCTTGATTCATTTTATAACAAGAACTAATCTCTATTAGGAATCCTGTGTAGTGATTTGCATAATTTCCCAAGAACCTTAAGATGAGCGGATGTTGTGGTTCAAATTGGAATCAAATTTCAGTAAGTTTACTTTTGAAATATGTATGTATTTTTGCATGTGTAACTTCTTCCCAAGTTATTTAATTGATGGGCTAACTTATGAATTTCTTCCTTTTAATTAACTTATAAGCCATTACTAAGGCGAGTGTTGTGTTAGTAAGGGTGTTGTGAGCTGTCTTAACAGATGCTAATATTTTGATAGCTTAACACCAGAGTTCCTTAACTGCAGAGCCCCGTTCCCTTGGAAGGGGAGCTGGCACAGGCAGTCCACCTGTACACCCTGGAAGAAGAGAGAGTCATATTTTAATGTACTACCTGTGGCAAAGTATTAATAAAAACTGATTTTTTAGAACGTTTTAATAGGTCATTGCTTTGTAGTAAAATCATATAGATGCATACTCTTTCTCTATAACTTATATACATGTCTCTCTAATCTATTAGTATTATATTATGACACATGGAAAAATACATATTACATGCTATAATTTGATGTTTCAGTCTATACATGTTACATAGTGATCAAATCAGGGTATTTACTTATTTTATTATTATTATTTTTTGGACAGAGTCTCACTGTGTTGCCCTTGGTGTGTCACTGTGGTGTCACAGCTCACAGCAACCTCAAATTCTTGGGCTTAAGTGATTCTCTTGCCTCAGCCTCCCAGGTAGCTGGGACTATAGACACCTGCCACAATGCCTGGCTTTTTTTTTTTTTTTTTTTTTCATCATTGTCGTTCAGCAGGTCTGAGCCACGTTTGACCCCATCAGCCCCTGTGCATGTGGCCGGCGCCCTAACCACTGAACTACAGGTGCCAAGCCCAAATCAGGGCATTTGGCATGACCATCGCCTCTTGTGCTCATCATTTCTTCATGGTGAGGAGCATTAAAGAGCTGCTCTTCAGCATTAAAAAAAAAAAAAAAAAAAAAAAAAAACGGCTTAAGGCCAGAGTGGGTTTTGAAAGGGGGGTCACAGTCATAATATATTTGAGAGTTATGGCTGCACCTACAGACTTACCTGAAACTGACAGCTGGGAAGTCTCCCCGAGGACTCCTCCTCCACTGGAGGAGTCACTGGCTATCCTGAGAAGTACCCCTCTCATGGCAGAGAAGTAACCTTGCTGGTGAACAGCGTACGTTAGATGGCGTGCTCTGTGTAAGCCGGAGGTCAGTGTTAGTGGTGCTTCTTTGCCTTACTTACTGTATACAGTTTTTTTAGGTTTGATTGTATTACACAGTAGCCAAATTTGTGTTTCACAAAAGAGCTTTTTGAAGACTTGCTCATCCCTTAGATGCTAATGTGGAAATCTTCCTCTAAAAGCACATACATGTCTGAGATAGACTAAAATCCTATTGAAATTGTAACCTTATTAGAAACTTGAATCTTTTACTAGAAAAGTCATAATTAATATTTCCATTGACATTATTAAATCCCTGGAAATAATTTTTGTCACAATCATTACATGTCACCGGAAGTAAATGAAAGCAAATACGTTATTTACCATCAAAATCTTCTTTGACATTTTTATGTGCCAATGACTCATTTTTTCCCTTTCACTTCCAAATTAACCAATGCAGAAATGGCTCAAATTTATTCTCTCAATATTGCTATAGTTTAGGCAGGATTGAAGCATAGACAATAGTTCTGATTATTTTCAAGTGAAAACTCTGCCATTATTTCATCAAGGTCAATGTTCACATCAGAATTGAAGTTGGGGGAGCATATTTCTAGTCTAGTTCCCCATTTTTTCCATAGGGAATTACATGGAATGACTTCCACATAATGAACTCCTGTCATCTTTTCCTCTCTCAGTTCAAATAGTGTATATTACATTTCCCCCCAGATATTCTAAAATACTTTCATAGCATGTAATGTTGCAGAATTATCAACAAGTATCTGGAAGTGGGGATTGGAAATGGAAAAGTATACTAAAAAGGAAAAATTTCAAGTAGTTATTTTAAAGTTAATTGACTTAATACTACCATTTATAACAAAATCCTGGATTGTTTATAGCCCTATTTTTCTTCAAGAAAAAAGTGAATACAAATATTTTACATGGTAAATTTGCAGACGGTGCTAATCTTGCTGTTGTGTTTTCTTTTTTTCACCTTTGAAATATCCTCATTAACCACCAAGCTTCTTCCAGACAGTCTACATTATATTGGAGAAGGCAAGTTCTATCTAAAAATTAAAAAAGAAAAAACACAACTTTTTTGTTATACATATGTTTGTTATTTCACTAAGATCAACAAAATGTTTAGGAGCACAAACAAATTCATTAATTATCTTTTGTATCCAGGGTAAAATATAGCAGGCAGGTTGAAAAATGAATTGTTTATTTTTTGGAGGGGCTGGGAATAAAGAACAATGAAACTTTCAAATAAAAGTAGTTGGACCTTTTTGCTGTGGATTTGAAAATAAGTCCAGAAGGCTGAGCTTAATATAACATGTGGCAGGTGGCCTGCGTTTGCCTGGAGAATTCCTTTAGGGCAAGACAGCTCAGCAAACACATAAATCCTTTTTTCTCTGTTATCTAGTAGCACATTTAGTTGCCATGGGGATTTTATTTATGCAGCAGATCCTCTGCAGTTCGGTTTGTGCCTAAAGTTTAACCATACAGCTGTTACCATAAATGGTACATGACAATATTTTCCAAACACAGACCCTAGAACAAAAAGAACATTTTTTTTTCTCCTGCATTGATTTTGCTTTTTATGTTCTGAAACATCTTAGTAAAGTATTACTAGATACCAGAAAAACTTCCCAAGTTCCAGACAAAGCAGCTGGTATCATTTGATGTTACTTAAATTGTTCAATTGCAAATAAATTGTGTGAAAATTTAGCAAATATATTTTAGGTTTGGTCAAAATTTTGCAAGTTTAAGTGAATAGTTTATTATGACTCTGTACTTTAAAGGTGATTTGATCATTTTTCACTGCCGTTACTTCCTAAAGGAGTTCAGATAAAACAATAAATAAAACAGAAATGCTTTCCAAACGCTTTTAATATCTTCCCCCCCACTGTTTTTAGTGGAGGAGGGATGAACACAGGATAGAAAAATGGCGATTGCCTTTGCAACAATCAAGAGACGTCTAAGTTTCTCCAGCTCAGGGCTAGGTCCTGATTTGGAATGAATGGCTTTTGTTTAGTCTTGATTTGCACTACACCAGATAAATCACCACTATGTCTCCTTTGTGTGAAGCAGTGTGGATTGGTCAGTGAAGGGGTGCTTTTAGATGGAGTGCATAAAATTACTTCACACCATCTGTGTCACAGTGCGCGAGGAAAATGATGAAAGGGAAACTTGAAACCCAGGTAAAGTTGTTCCGGAGAGCAAAGCATTCAGAATCAAGATGTATTGTTCACATCCTGGTCCTGCACTGCATTTCTGGTGTGTGGTGTTGACTGTTTTAGAGAACTATAGAGACAACCTCCTTACAGATGGTTCTGCTCCAGTTAGAGGGTCAGCAGATAGAATTTGAAATTATTTTTTTTTAAAGTTTTGGTGGGGGCCAGGCTTGAACCCATCACCCTGGGTATATGGGGCTGGCGCCCTACTCCTTGAGCCACAGGCACCTCCCCCAGATAGAATTTGAAATGAAAAAACAAATGAAGGCCTTCAGTTCAATGCCATATATTCCTTACAGTAACTGAACCATTTAACATTAAAACTGCATTACTATGGTAGCGTTCATTAAGGATCATCTCTGCTAGGAACACACACCTTTCATATCTTTTTTAACTCGGTCATAAATGGCCATGTAAGTCTGAAATGAACTTGTACGTAATTACTGGGTTAAGTAGATTTTAAGTGGCAACTTTTCAGTTTTTTCTACAACATGGACAGTCTGGGCATGGGGGGCACTGCACCTTCTGTGAGGGGTGACTACTGGGGTTTGTTGCCATTCACCGCAAGTGCTCAGCCAGGATTTCATGCCACTTCTTAAGGGATATTTGACGACAAACATACATGCTTCCTTGTACTCACCTAATCAATAGCAATGTTCAAGAATTCAGTGTTCATCATGAAATCCTTAGTTGAAAAAAGTCAGCAATGTAACGGACTCATTATGACAAGCTACTCAAAGTGTGATCCATGGACCAGTAGGGTTGGCATCACCTGGGAGCTTGTTAGAAATGGAATATATCAGCTCCCCCCTTCCCAAGACATTCTGAATAAGAATATTCATTTTGAGAAGATACCAGATGACTTCTATGCCCTTCAAGTTTGAGAAGCCTTGATCTATAAGCCTCAAAATTAAAGATAAACTATACTTAGGTGCAGTGGCTCAAGCCTATATTCCTAGTACTCTGGGAGGCCCAGGTGGGTGGATAACCTTAGCTCAGGATTTTGAGACCAGGCTGAGCAAGAGCGGGACCCTGCCTCTACTAAAAAAAAAAAAAAAAAAAAAAAAATCTAACTGAGCATCATGGCAGGTGGCTGTAATCGGGAGGCTGGCAAAAGGATCACTTGAGCTTAAGAGTTTAGAGGTTGCCGTGAGCTATGACACCATAGCACTCTAGGCACTGTACATGGGGTGACAGTGTGAAACTCTGTCTCAGACAAAAAAAAAAAAAAAAGATAAACTAAAGACTATTGTGGAAGGGAAGTATGGTTTCATCAGCTATTTTAGGACCTACTAGGGGCAGAGCATCTTAGCACTATTTTCTTTTTTTGACTTTTGTATTTGTAGCTTCCACACTCAAAATTCATTTCTTTTCATTTTTTTGAGACAGAGTCTCACTTTTGCCCTGCATAGAGTGCTGTGGCGTCATCTTAGCTCATGGCAACCTCGAAGTCTTGGGCTCAAATGATCCCCTGCCTCAGCCTCCTGAGTAGCTGGGATTACAGGTGCCCACTAAGACCGTTTTTTCTATTTATAGGAGAGATGAGGTCTCACTCTTGCTCAGGGTGGTCTCAATCTCCTGAGCTCAGGCTATCCACCACTTCAGCCTCCCAGAGTCCTGGATTACAGGCATGAGCCGCCATGCCAGGCCCCAAACCCAATTCTTCATGAGTCTCTTCATCTTGATTATTTTCTCCCTCCTGCTTAGTAATAATTGCTACCAATATTATCTTTTAGAAATGTACGTTGTCTAGCTGCTACACTAATCAAAACGTCTGAATCATTCTTCCTTCATCTATGGGCTTAATCTGCGTTTTGTCCTCATCTTGGAACAGTCTGTCAGATGTACCCCGACCCCAAATCATACTGAATGACTCACCTTGCTTGCTCTGCACACATCACATTCTTTACAGCTTCATGCCTTTGCATATGCTGTTTCCCCTTTTGGGAAATATCCTTTTATTCTTCACCTGATGAACGTTTATCCTGCTGGAGGACCCAGTTTCTGTGTTCCCTGGATGAAACATTCATTTTTAGGCAGGCAGATATCACTGCCGTCTCCATAGATCTGTAGCACTCCTGCAAACCTTTCATGCAGTGCTCCTGCAAGTGCTCATATTTTGTTCATTTATTTACAAGTCTAACTCCTCTAGACTGATTGCTCCTTGAAGACAAGACTATTATCTAATTTTCTTGTGTGATCCAAGCCTCCAGAAAGTAACCAGCCATCTCTGGTGCTTGTCAAGTGTCTGCTAAATGAGGGAGTGCCAAATCTATGCACAAGGGCACCTTTTTGGCAATCAGAACTGCTGCCAAAATGAGTCTTCAGGGTAAGTCATTCTCCCTTCTCTCCGCCATACCCTTTTAGAAAGAAAAATAGCTTCCTATTCTGAGAGCATCATGTCCGATATTCTGGAAATAGGAAGTGTAATGGCAGGCCACATACTGAGGAGGGTGTGGAAGGGAGAGTGCCCAAGTGTAGAAATCACTGAAGCTTAAATGCTCAATTGGAGAGAAACTGATACACCTGAGAAAACCCAGCATGGCCTATAAATGGGTTGTAAGGACTTGATTGTACTTAATGTGAAAATTGCATTACCCTCACCAGAGGGGCTATTTGATGCTTGGACAAGGGTTAGAAGTTTTCCACTGAAACAGCATGTAACTTTCTGTGTGCCCCTTTCAATAGTGTATTTTGCTTTCATAGGTAAGATTTTCATAAGAACAAGTGAAATGACAAAGTTAATATGTCCATATCATAATAGAGGGAAATTAGCCCATTGTATTTTTCTCCAACCACAGATGATAGTAATTTGTATCAAGCTCCAGTTGTTTTCTGTTTGGACAGATGTTCACCTGAAACAGCACAGGCTGGAAAGGGGCGCCTTCGTACTTTTTGGGGCAGACGGTTGCATACTTTCTCCTGTGTGCCTAACACCTATGCTGCACTTGGAATTCGTGGTGATATTTCAAGTTGCATTGTGGAAGCATGAAAGGAGAAGTTTCTGGATGTCTTCAGTAAAAGTGGGGAGTTTGAACTACATGGTCATCACCTTTCTCAAGAACAAGGAAACTTTAGATGGACTTAGCAAATATAATCTGAGTAACAAAAATAAGTCTAGTAGTGCCAGGGGTGAGACATTGCCACAGAAGTCAATGGCCTTTCCTCTCTTTTTTTAGAGATCTGGTCTTACTCCATCCCCCAGGCTGGAGTACAGTGGCACAGTCATAGCTCACTGCAGCCTCAAACTCTTGGCCTCGGGTCATCCTCTCACCTCACCTCCTGAGTTGCTGGGATTACAAGACAGGAGCTACCGCTCAATTCAAAAGCCATTTATTTTTGATTAATCTATGTTTTATAAAACACTAAAATGAGTTTGGTGTTTGGTTGTAATGATGCTATTAGAAATGATAGGCAGGTGTTGGAAGGAATTTGTGGTCTTTAACAGTTCTCAACCTGTTGTTCTGATACTTACAGGTTCAGATTATCTTAGCATTATTTTTACTGTACACCCAGAAGGAGCACAAATGCTTCATTGCCCAGATAGAGGTTACACTCTTCCCACAATGCGTGGCAGGCTCACATACAGTTTATAAGAACACTGAGATGGCTCAGGGTCAGCAGGAGAGAGAGGGACAGAGGGGAAGGACATTGAGAGTAAAATTCAAGGGGCCATTTACCTCTGAGAAACGTTTCCCTGAAGACACAAGACATCACCTACAGATTCTGACTGTGGAAGTCTTGATTATAAAATCACTAGAATAAAAAGTTTGTTTTCAATTACTTGGAAGCTAAAGTAAACAACACTTCTACTAATTAAAAGTTTAGGAGTACTAGTTATTTATTTTTAAGGAACTACTGTATATACTCGAGTATAAGCCGAGTTTTTTCAGCACAAAATGTGCCGGAAAAACTCGACTTAATACTCGAGTATATACGGTATTTATAAAAGTCTTGAGAAATCCTGGCCAGGCTGAAGTTGCAGGGACCAAAGATACACTGTGTGTACTTTTATTTAGAAGATAAGGGACTCTCAGAAGCATTCCTGTAAATGGTCAGGGACAATGTGCTCCAGCAGTTTAGATGATCCCTGGAAATGCTTGGGGTGTACCCTGGAGTAAGCGGGAGTTTGGGGAACTAATAGAGAAAGAGCGGGGAGCCACAAACTTGCACTAGTGTGGATCAAGGGAGATACCACATGAGGTTCTATGGCTGTCTGTCATTCTTTGACCCGGGTTTGGGATCCAAACCCTTCATGTGTCACATACCACCTGGCCCATGCATGGTGCTTAGTAAACATTTGCTGAAGGGGGTGGGGAAAGAAGAAGCAACAACTCCAAACTAAAAGAAGCTGATGGAGAGGGAAGCAGAAGGCAGAAGACACCAAGATGTACCCTGCCTATTGTTCTGTAGCTGGTAGGCTGGACGGAGGAGGGGAGTTATATATAACTTCCTCATGATGTATAGGCTCCAAGAAAAAGAAAAGTCAAGTGATGCCCGAGAAATAATGGGAAGCTTAAACACAGATAAGGAAAGCACAAAACTGAAAGAGACAGAGTAATGGTCTGAAGTATATTCTGCTCTTGGGTTTGTTTTTTTGGCAGCCTTACGGTCATTTAATTAATGTACTGAAATCCATAAAGGTTGGAAAGTTTCCTATGAAGTTTTATAGGGGAAAGATTGGGAAACTAGACTACTTGCTAAAACTGTTTTTCCCAAATATTGTCAAGGTTAGAGGTTTGGAGCAAAAGGATTTTCCTATGGTCAATAGAATTATTTATTTATTTATTTTTATAAATCATAAATCATAGCTGTGTACATTTGTGCAATCAAGGGGTACAATGTGCTGGTTTCATGTGCAATCTGAAATATTTTCATCAAACTGTTTAAGGTAGCCTTCATGGCATTTTCTTAGTTATTGTATATAGACATTTGTATTCTGCATTTAGTAGGTTTCGCTTGTACTCATTATAAGATGCACCGTAGGTGTGGCTCCACCCATTACCCTCCCTCCTCTCTAACCTCCCCCCTCCCTTCCCTTTCCTTGTCTCTTTCCCCACATTCTTGTGCTATAGTTGGGTTATAGCCTTCATGCAGCATTCTTGATCAAAATCTTTACTTTCTAGAACAATTAGCAACTCTCAGCCTAAGAATTTACCAAGAGGGATCTGTCCTTGTGTGTCTGACCCAT